>JAJGST010000022.1:973222-1240475 GCA_020746105.1 Trogon surrucura
AAAGGGGATCTAGTCTGATATTAATTCATTTAAATTTCACTTGGTCTTCACAGTTAAAATTTATATTCACAGAATCACAGAATTGTCAGAGCTGGAAGGGACCTCTAGAGACTGTCTAGTCCAATCCCCCTGCTAAAGCAGGTTTGATTTTGCATTTAGATGTTTAAACAGTATATACCGCAATTCAAGATGTAAAGTTATCCTGGAAAACAAATTTTAGTCCCATCTTTGATGGAATAAAAAACCAAAATAATAATTCAAACCACATATATTCTTTAAATATGATTCCAGCAAGATGTTGTGTCACGGAATTACATGGAATATTTTTACAGATGCACTAGTAAGGAGATTTTGTCTAGGAAAAAAATGGAATTTGTAGAAAAGATTGAAATATATGAAGAATTTACTTGCTTGTCAAAACACAGTTGGGCCTGTAAATAAAAAGGGCTCAAAAATAAGTCAACAGAGATCCAGAGAGCAATTGTTTTTTTGCATAATTTGTATTTCTTGGGGTTTATTTTCCTCTCTCTTTATTGTGTTTTGTGTTTTTCTTACATTTTCTTTTTAATTATTAAACTGTCTTTATCTCAACCTACGAGTTTTCTCACTTTTACCCTTCTGATTCTCCCCCTCATCCCACTGGGAGGGAGTAAACAAGTGGCTATGTAGTGCTTAGTTGCCAGCCAGGGTTAAACCACAACACTAAATTATAATATTATGATTAAATATAAAGGCATATATAAGGTGTGTGTATAATTATAATATATTTATATATATATTTATTTATACTTTATATAAACCATGTCACTAAAGTGGAGCATTATAATTATGATTGATAAGGTCTCTGGCAAAGGACATGTATGGTGCTCTGACAGTTATATCTAAGCTTCAATCAGTTTTTGCTGCCATTAACAGCTGAATTTTAATTAATTGATCTATTCATCTTACTGCATATTTTAAATAATTGCACTAAGGGAACAATAAGGAACAGCATGTATAGAGGTGGCTTGCTTTAATTACTTCCCCCCCCCCCTTCAAAGAAAGGCAGATATCCTAACGGTAAGAACTCCCAGAACTACACATAATTTTCTGTTTTAATGGAACCAAACCTGAAGTAACTTGGAATTACTGTATAATCATTAGAATAATAATGCATTACAAAACAGATTATCCAATGCATTTGGAGAAATCTAAAATATAGGCAGAAAGAAAAAAATGGTAAGGTGTTTCCTTACTTCAGAAAGCAAAACTGCAAGTGGAAAAAAAATTTACAGAAATGTGTTTTCAAACCACTACATATTCTTTATACATGGTAAGCAAGGACACATTTACTCAGAGGGAAACTAAAGACTACCATTAGTTTTGCACTCCTGCATAACTGATCAACATAGTTTGAAGAATTTTACATAGGGAATGCAAGTAAAATGAGAAATATAAACAACATAAGGAAATTGTTCCTGTTGTCCTAGACTGTATAAAATATTATGGAGAAGTTCCATTTAAAAAATCCCATTCAAGAAGCTAAAATCTTCTGCTTCCCTGCAACCCAGTAAATAGAGTGCTCCCAATGAAATTTCTGGTTTCCAGCTTGATAATCAGCAATATTATCAGAAGAGAACAATAATTTTCAGAGAACAAGCTGTATCAAATGTTTTGAGTTTGGATGTTCTTTCATTCATGTTGAGCCTGGACCTTATGTCAATAATCTTTAAGAACGAGGACTCTTTCAAGAAAAGTGAAAGCAAGGACAGAAAAAAAAATGCAGAAAGGAGATGGCACGAAAAGAGATGCTTAAGATTCTGGAGTGCAGAAAGGTGCCTGTCTGACCTCAGTGCCGGGGAAGGTTATGGAGCAGATCATCTTGTGTGCCCCTATGTTCATTATGTTGATTGGCTCTTGCACACTGGTGAAGGACCCTGATTTGGGGACAACACTATCACATAGCACGTACAGGACAACCAGGTGATCACGCCCAGTCAGCACAGGTTTATGAAAGGCAGATCCTGCCTGACTAACCCAATCTCCATCTATGACCAGGTGACTCACCTAGTGGATGAGGGAAAGGCTGTGGACATTTTCTACCTGGACTTTAGTAAAGCCTTTGACACCACTTCCCACAGCATTCTCCTTCAGAAACTGGCTACTCATGGCTTGAACAGGTGTACTCTTTGCTGGGCAAAAAACTGGCTGGATGGCTGGGTCCAAAGAGTGGTGGTGACTGGAGTTAAATCCAGTTGGCAGCTGGTCACAAGTGGTGTTCCCCATGGCTCAGTACTGGAGCCAGTTCTGTTTAATATCTTTATCAGTGATCTAGATGAAAGAATCAAGTGCACCCTCAGTAAGTTTTCAGATGACACCAAGTTGGGCAGGAGTGTTGAACTGTTTGAGAGAAAGAAGGCTCTACAGAGGGACCTGGACAGGCAGGATCAATGGGACAAGGTCAATTTTATGAGGTTGTCCTGATCTGAGAATACCAATATAAAAGTTTTTCTGGGGATGCTCGGAACACGAGGCAATTACAGTGGGGGGGGGGGGCAGCTGTGCCTATGGGGAGAAGAGGATGGTTCAGGTGACTCAAATAGACCAATCAAGGCATTCCTTCCCATGTGCTCAGTATAAAAGGGCCCCTAAGAAAAGCACTTGGGCTTTACTGCCTGCTGTGTTGGAAGAATTGCTGCTGGTTGTCATTTCTCTCTGTACTGCTGGTGTTCTTGCCTCCTGGTTTTGTGCTGCAGAGCAGTGCTGTTTGTCAGGACAATCTGCCTTCCCTTGCCTCCCCAAGTGAGAGTGAAGCAGCTATTCCAAGCCTTCCCTTTCTTTTTTTTGTGGATGGTCATCAGGACTATGAGCTCAGGTGCCTCCGTCTGCTGCCAAGTCTAGTCTGGGACTTTTCTGATTGGGGCCTAGTGGCCACCTGGAAGACGTGAATTCCATATTAATGTATTGTGTTGTATCTTTGCATATATTTACATACTTGTATATAGTGCAACATTCCTATGTAGCATAATCTAGGCGTTCCTGCTCTGGCAGGGGGATTGGACTTGATGATCTT
The DNA here is from genome assembly GCA_020746105.1 of Trogon surrucura. Lineage (NCBI taxonomy): Eukaryota > Metazoa > Chordata > Aves > Trogoniformes > Trogonidae > Trogon > Trogon surrucura. The sequence continues at coordinate 976,275 of JAJGST010000022.1, forward strand.
TCGAGGTGCCTTCCAATCCCTAACATCCTGTGATCCTGTGATCTTCACTGTTATTGTTAGCATTATTTTCTTTTTTATTAAACTGATCTAAGTTTAAGGAGCAGCTGAGGGAACTGAGGTTCTTTAGCCTCAAGAAAAGGAGGATGAGAAGAGACCTTATTGCTCTCTACAACTACCTGAAAGGAGGTTCTAGTGAGGTGTCAGTTTCTTCTCCCAAGTAACAAGCAACAAAACGAGGAAACAACCTGAAGTTGCAGCAGAGGAGTTTTAGACTGGATATTAGGAAAAATTTCCTCTCCAGAAGGGTCGTTAATCACTGGAACAGGCTGCCCAGGAAGTGGTGGAGTCACTATCCCTGGAGGTATTTAAAAGGCTTGTAAATGTGTTTAGGGATATGGTTTAATAGTGAACCTGCCATTGCCAGGATAATGGTTGGACTCTGTTAAAAGTCTTTTCCAACCTAAATGATTCTATGATATTAGGTGCATTTCCATTTGAATTCTTTTGAGATTCATCTGCAGTTAATGAAGGTTGTTGCATGTCCATCTCCTGCAATGTATTTGCAAATAATTCAAAATAGATTTGCTAGTCAGAGTAAGGGAACAAATCAGATAGGGTGCAGAAGAGAATTTAAAAAAGATCCAAACAAAGACAGTAATTTCAGAATAATTAAGACTGAAAAACTTTTCACTAGGTTCACCAAAACACATGAAAAGTCACATGAAATTTCCTCTTCCCCAATTGTAATCTGACAGATGATTCTTTGGGAGGTAATGAAGTTTTCAGAAGAAATTTTGTAGTTGTATCTACATGTCTCTTCTTCTAAACAGTCTGTAAAAAATCACTAGAACTTACAGCTAGTGACTAGGTTTTTGTTTTCCATGTCCAAAAATGGACTCAAGCTACATTATGTAATCAGAATATAAGAGTTATTTTGTAAAATGGGGGGGAAAATCAACCAAAATTTCTTAAGCCTTCTTTCTGTAACATGCGAGAAAACTGAGGGGTTTGGGAGTCCAGGAAGGTTGGACGCTCGTGAAGAAAGAGGTCTTGAAGGCGCAAGAGCAGGTCATCCCCGTTAGCCGTAAATCCAGCTGGAGGCATAGATGACCTGCCTGGTTTAACAGGGATCTTAGGCTGGCACTCAGGGAGAAAAAGAGGGTTTATGGCCTTTGGAAAAAAGGGCAGGCAACTCACGACGACTACAAAAATGTTGTGAGGCTATGTAGGAAAAAAATTAGACGCTCCAAAGCCCAGCTTGAAGTTCATCTGGCCTCTATGGGTAAGGATAATAAGAAAAGTTTCTATAAATATATTAACAACAACAGAAAGGTCAAGGAGAGCCTCCATCCCCTGTTAGATGCAGGTGGATGACTAGTGACATAGAATCATAGAATCATAGAATGTTAGGGATTGGAAGGGACCTCGAAAGATCATCAAGTCCAATCCCCCTGCCAGAGCAGGAACGCCTAGATTATGCTACACAGGAACGTGTCCAGGCAGGTCTTGAATGTCTCCAGAGAAGGAGACTCCACAACCTCTCTGGGCAGCCTGTTCCAGGGCTCCGTCACCCTCACTGAGAAGAAGTTTCTTCTCGAGTTTAAGTGGAACCTCTTATGTTCCAGTTTCAGCCCATTACCCCTTGTCCTATCAGTGGTTGTCACCGAGAAGAGCCTGGCTCCATCCTTGTGACACTCCCCCTTGATATATTTGTAAACATTAATGAGGTCACCCCTCAGCCTCCTCTTCTCCAAACTAAAGAGCCCCAGCTCCCTCAGCCTTTCCTCATAAGGGAGATGCTCCACTCCCTTAATCATCCTAGTTGCCCTGTGCTGGACTCTCTCCAGCACTTCCCTGTCTTTCTTGAACTGAGGGGCCCAGAACTGGACACAGTATTCCAGATGGGGTCTCACCAGGGCAGAGTAGAGGGGAAGGAGAACCTCTCTCGACCTACTAACCACCCCCCTTCTAATACACCCCAGGATGCCATTGGCCTTCCTGGCCACAAGGGCACACTGCTGGCTCATGGTCATCCTGCTGTCCACCAAGACTCCCAGGTCCCTTTCCCCTACACTACTCTCTAATAAGTCATTCCCCAACTTATACTGGAACCCGAGGTTGTTCCTACCCAGATGCAAGACCCTACATTTACCCTTGTTATATTTCATTAAATTTTTCCCCGCCCAACCCTCCAGCCTGTCCAGGTCTCGCTGGATGGCAGCACAGCCTTCTGGCGTGTCAGCCACTCCTCCCAGCTTGGTGTCATCAGCAAACTTGCTGACAGTACTCTCTAGTCCCTCATCCAAGTCATCGATGAATATATTGAATAATACTGGTCCCAGTACCGACCCTTGAGGCACTCCACTGGATACAGGTCTCCAACCAGACTCCGCCCCATTGACCACAACTCTTTGTCTTCTTCCCCTTAGCCAGTTCGCAGTCCACCTCACTACCTGAGAGTCTAGACCACACTTCCTCAGTTTAGCAGCAAGGATGCTGTGGGAGACTGTGTCAAATGCTTTACTGAAGTCAAGGTAGACCACATCCACCGCTCTGCCATCATCTATCCACCTTGTTATATCCTCGTAAAAGGCTATGAGGTTAGTCAAGCACGACTTCCCTTTGGTGAAGCCATGTTGACTGTCTCTAATGACCCTCTTATCCCTGATATGCCTTGAGATGGCACCAAGGATAAGTCGTTCCATCACTTTCCCAGGGATGGTGGTGAGGCTGACCGGTCTATAGTTACCCGGGTCCTCCTTCTTGCCCTTTCTGAAGACTGGAGTGACATTTGCTTTCCTCCAGTCCTCAGGCACCTCTCCCGTCTCCCAAGACTTGGCAAAGATGATGGAGAGTGGTCTAGCAATGACATCAGCCAGCTCCCTCAGCACCCGTGGATGCATCCCGTCTGGACCCATGGATTTATGGATATCCAGATTGCTTAATTGGTCCCTAACCCAGTCCTCATCGACTAAAGCAAACTCCTCCACTGCCCTGACTTCCTCTGGGGCCTCAGGGGAACGGGGCTCCTCAGCACAGCCTCCGGCAGAGTAGACAGAGGCAAAGAAGGCATTCAGTAACTCTGCCTTCTCTGTATCATGTGTCACCAAGGCACCCACCTCATTCATCAGTGGGCCTACATTGCCTCTGGTGGTAGTTTTATCTGCCACGTATTTGAAAAAGCTCTTCCTGTTGTCCTTGACCCCTCTCGCCAGGTTCAATTCTAGGGAGGCCTTTGCTTTCCTAGTTGCCTCCCTACATCCTCGGACAACAGCCTTATATTCTTCCCAAGTGGCCAGCCCTGCCTTCCAAGATCTGTAAATTCTCCTCTTGCCCTTGAGCTTACCCAGCAGATCCCTGTTTAGCCACGCAGGTCTCCTGGCTCCCTTCCTTGACTTCCTACGTGTCGGGATGCTCTGATCTTGAGCACGGTAGAAGCAGTCCCTGAACGCTAACCAACTATCTCGGGCCCCTTTACGTTCAAACAGCCTTGCCCATGGGATTTTCTCTAGTAATTGCTTGAATCACAGAATCACACAGAATGTTAAAGGTTGGAAGGGACCTTAAAGATCATCTAGTCCAACCCCCCTGCCAGAGCAGGATCACCTACACTAGAGCGCACAGGAACGTGTCCAGGCGGGTTTTGAATGTCTCAAGAGAAGGAGATTCCACAACCTCCCTGGGCAGCCTGTTCCAGTGCTCAGTCACCCTCACAGTAAAAAAGTTTTTCCTCATATTTTTCTGGAACCTCCTGTGTTCCAGCTTCCACTCATTGCCCCTTGTCCTGTCAGTGGACGCCGCTGAAAAGAGCCTGGATCCATCCTCCTGACATTCCCCCTTGACATATTTATAAACATTAATGAGGTCACCCCTCAGCCTCCTCTTCTCCAAGCTAAAGAATCATAGAATCATAGAATCATAGAATGTTAGGGATTGGAAGGGACCTCGAAAGATCATCAAGTCCAATCCCCCTGCCAGAGCAGGAATGCCTAGACTATGCCACACAGGAACGTGTCCAGGCAGGTCTTGAATGTCTCCAGAGAAGGAGACTCCACAGCCTCTCTGGGCAGCCTGTTCCAGGGCTCCGTCACCCTCACTGAGAAGAAGTTTCTTCTCGAGTTTAAGCGGAACCTCTTATGTTCCAGTTTCAGCCCATTACCCCTTGTCCTATCAGTGGTTGTCACCGAGAAGAGCCTGGCTCCATCCTCCTGACACTCACCCTTGATATATTTGTAAACATTAATGAGGTCACCCCTCAATCTCCTCTTCTCCAAACTAAAGAGCCCCAGCTCCTTCAGTCTTTTCTCATAAGGGAGATGCTCCACTCCCTTAATCATCCTAGTTGCCCTGTGCTGGACTCTCTCCAGCACTTCCCTGTCTTTCTTGAACTGAGGGGCCCAGAACTGGACACAGTATTCCAGATGGGGTCTCACCAGGGCAGAGTAGAGGGGAAGGAGAACCTCTCTCGACCTACTAACCACCCCCCTTCTAATACACCCCAGGATGCCATTGGCCTTCCTGGCCACAAGGGCACAGTGCTGGCTCATGGTCATCCTGCTGTCCATCAAGACTCCCAGGTCCCTTTCCCCTACACTGCTCTCTAATAAGTCATTCCCCAACTTATACTGGAACCCGAGGTTGTTCCTACCCAGATGCAAGACCCTACATTTACCCTTGTTATATTTCATTAAATTTTTCCCCGCCCAACCCTCCAGCCTGTCCAGGTCTCGCTGGATGGCAGCACAGCCTTCTGGCGTGTCAGCCACTCCTCCCAGCTTGGTGTCATCAGCAAACTTGCTGACAGTACTCTCTAGTCCCTCATCCAAGTCATCGATGAATATATTGAATAATACTGGTCCCAGTACCGACCCTTGAGGCACTCCACTGGATACAGGTCTCCAACCAGACTCCGCCCCATTGACCACAACTCTTTGGCTTCTTCCCCTTAGCCAGTTCGCAGTCCACCTCACTACCTGAGAGTCTAGACCACACTTCCTCAGTTTAGCAGCAAGGATGCTGTGGGAGACTGTGTCAAATGCTTTACTGAAGTCAAGGTAGACCACATCCACCGCTCTGCCATCATCTATCCACCTTGTTATATCCTCGTAAAAGGCTATGAGGTTAGTCAAGCACGACTTCCCTTTGGTGAAGCCATGTTGACTGTCTCTAATGACCCTCTTATCCCTGATATGCCTTGAGATGGCACCAAGGATAAGTCGTTCCATCACTTTCCCAGGGATGGTGGTGAGGCTGACCGGTCTATAGTTACCCGGGTCCTCCTTCTTGCCCTTTCTGAAGACTGGAGTGACATTTGCTTTCCTCCAGTCCTCAGGCACCTCTCCCGTCTCCCAAGACTTGGCAAAGATGATGGAGAGTGGTCTAGCAATGACATCAGCCAGCTCCCTCAGCACCCGTGGATGCATCCCGTCTGGACCCATGGATTTATGGATATCCAGATTGCTTAATTGGTCCCTAACCCAGTCCTCATCGACTAAAGCAAACTCCTCCACTGCCCTGACTTCCTCTGGGGCCTCAGGGGAACGGGGCTCCTCAGGACAGCCTCTGGCAGAGTAGACAGAGACAAAGAAGGCATTCAGTAACTCTGCCTTCTCTGTATCATCTGTCACCAAGCCACCCACCTCATTCATCAGTGGGCCCACATTGCTTCTGGTGTTAGTTTTATCTGCCACGTATTTGAAAAAGCTCTTCCTGTTGTCCTTGACCCCTCTCGCCAGGTTCAATTCTAGGGAGGCCTTTGCTTTCCTAGTTGCCTCCCTACATCCTCGGACAACAGCCTTATATTCTTCCCAAGTGGCCAGCCCTGCCTTCCAAGATCTGTAAATTCTCCTCTTGCCCTTGAGCTTAGCCAGCAGATCCCTGTTTAGCCACGCAGGTCTCCTGGCTCCCTTCCTTGACTTCCTACGTGTCGGGATGCTCTGATCTTGAGCACGGTAGAAGCAGTCCCTGAACGCTAACCAACTATCTTGGGCCCCTTTACCTTCAAACAGCCTTGCCCATGGGATTTTCTCTAGTAATTGCTTGAAAAATCCAAAGTTTGCCTTGGCAAAGTCCAGGGTTGCAATTCTGCTTGCTATTTTGTTTCTGCTACATGAGATCCTGAACTCCACCATTTCATGGTCACTGCAGCCAAGGCAGCCCTCAACCTTTACTGCTTCAACCAGATCCTCCTTGTTAACGAGGGTGAGGTCCAGCAGTGCTCCTCTCCTAGTCGGCTCCTCCACCATTTGCATCAGAAAATTATCATCGATGCACTGGAGGAACCTCCTGGACTGTGGCTGGCTGGCTGAGTTGTCCTTCCAGCAAACATCAGGGAAGTTAAAATCCCCCACAACAACCAGGGCCTGTGATTGTGAGACCGCTCTCAGCTGCCTGTAGAAGGCCTCATCAACTTCCTCACCCTGATCTGGTGGCCTGTAATAGACACCCACAACAGTATCTCTCCTGCCAGCCTGCCCCTTAATTCTAACCCATACACTCTCAACTTGCTCCTCATCCATGCCTGGATGGTATTCAAGACATTGTAGTTGCTCTTTCACGTAAAGAGCGACTCCACCACCTCGCCTGGCTGGCCTGTCTTTCCTGAAAAGGACATAGCCACCCATGACCACATTCCAGTCATGTGAGCTGTCCCACCATGTCTCTGTAATTGCCACCAGATCATAATCTCCTGCCCAAACCCAGGTTTCTAGCTCCTCCTGCTTATTCCCCATGCTGCGTGCATTGGTGTATAAGCATTTTAGGGAGCAAGCTGAGCACACTGATCTCACCCTAGGGGGATGGAAGGCCACCCGGTCCTCATAATTTCTAGAGCACTGCCCCGCTGCAATCCCAGCTATAACCCCATCCCCCTTCATATCTAGTTTAAAGATGAGGAAAAGGCTGAAGTGCTTAATGACTTCTTTGTCTCAGTCATTATCAACAGGGACAGTTCTATAGAGGGAATCCAACTCCCTAAGCTAGGAGACTGGGACCGGGAGCAGGAAGACTCCCCCATTCCAGCAGGAAACAATCAGTGACCTGCTGCAACATTTAGATGTACACAAGTCTATGGGGCCAGATGGGATGCACCCAAGAGTGCTGAAAGATCCGGCAGCAGTGATCACCAAGCCACTCTCCATCATTTATCAGCAGTCCTGGCTGACTGGAGAGATCCCATCAGACTGGAAGTCAGCTGATGTTACCCCCATATATAAGAAGGGACGGAAGGACGATCCAGGGAATTACAGGCCTGTCAGTTTAACTTTGGTCCCGGGAAAGCTGATGTTGCAGATCGTTTTGAGCTGTATTATGAGGCACATGCAGGACAACCAGGTGATCAGGCCCAGTCAGCACAGGTTCATGAAGGGCAGGTCCTGTTTGACTAATCTGATCTCCTTCTAGGACAGGGTGACCTGCTTACTGGAGGAGGGAAAGCCTGTGGATGTTGTCTACCTTGACTTTAGCAAGGCATTTGACACAGTTTCCCACAGCATTCTCCTAGAAAAGCTGGCTACCCATGGCCTGGATGGGCATATACTCGCCTGGATTAGGAACTGGCTGGATGGCCGGGTCCAAAGAGTTGTGGTGAATGGAGTTAAATCCAGCTGGCGGCCGGTCACGAGTGGTGTCCCCCAGGGCTCAGTGCTGGGACCACTCCTGTTTAACATCTTTATCAATGACCTGGATGAGGGGATAGAGTGCACCCTCAGTAAGTTTGCAGATGACACAAAACTGGGAGGAAGTGTCGATCTGCTGGAAGGTAGAGAGGCTCTTCAGAGAGATTTGGACAGGCTGGATCACTGGGCCAAGGTCAATCCCATGAATTTCAATAAGGCCAAATGTCGGGTCCTGCACCTTGGCCACAACAACCCCCAGCAGCGCTACAGGCTTGGACAGGAGTGGCTGGAGAGCTGCCAGGCAGAGAGGGACCTGAGGGTGTGGATGGACAGCCGGCTGAACATGAGCCAGCAGTGTGCCCAGGTGGCCAAGAAGGCCAACGGCATCCTGGCTTGTATCAGGAATAGTGTGGCCAGTAGGACCAGGGAGGTGATTGTGCCCCTGTACTCAGCACTGGTGAGGCTGCACCTCGAGCACTGTGTGCAGTTCTGGGCTCCACAGTACAGGAAGGACATCGAGGTGCTGGAGAAGGTACAGAGAAGGGCAACCAGAATGATTAGGGGACTAGAGGGTAAGTCTTCTGAAGAGAGGCTTCGGTAGCTGGGACTGTTCAGCCTGGAGGAGGCTGAGGGGAGACCTTATCACTCTCTACAACTCCCTGAAATGTAGCTGTAGTGAGACGGGTGTTGGCCTCTTCTCCCTAGTGAATAGCGATAGAACAAGAGGGAACGGGTTCAAGTTGAGCCAGGGGAAGTTTAGATTGGATATTAAGAAAAAGTTCTTCACCAAAAGGGTGGTGCAACATTGGAATGAGTTGCCAAGGGAGGTGGTGGAGTCACCATCCCTGGATGTGTTTAAAAACGGCTGGATGTGGCACTTGAGGAGATGGTTTAGTGTTAGGGTGGTGTAGGGCTGTAGGTTGGACTTGATGATCTTAAGGTCCTTTCCAACCTTGATGTTTCTGTGTTTCTAACCCATTTCAAATCCTTCAGTCCCTCCTGCCTAAAAGAGTTAGGATAGGGCAATTCATTCAGAAGCACAAAAGCCCTTAAATTTTGGGCATAAAATTAAATTTCATTAGATAGGATTGTGAATGTTTTTTTCTGAAATAGTTTCCCCTTAAATTATGGTTCACATGGAGTTAACTGTGTAGGGGACCCAATGCCAGCATTATATTGTCCATAAAAGCCCCACAGAGGACTTTCTGAATTATATATAGGCCCACTGGGAAGACTCAGATGGACGAATTGGAATCAAATAGGAATCAAAAGGGAAAGGGAAATCAAAAGCCAGGCATAACTGTGAAGCATGACCTTCAGGAAGAAAAGGAAGTAGGAAGATATTTGTAGCAGTTATATGGATAAACTCCAGAATGTAGCTAATTACCACAGAGCTCACCCCACCACTCACCCCCCCGCCCCCACTAGGATCACAGAATGTTAGGTGTTGAAAGGGACCTCTAGAAATCATCTAGTCCAGCCCCCCTGCCAGAGCAGGATCACCTACAGCAGGTCACACAGGAATGTGTCCAGGTGAGTTTTGAATGTCTCCAGAGAAGGAGACTGCACAACCTCCCTGGGCGGCCTGTTCCAGTGCTCTGTCACCCTCACAGTGAAAAAGTTTTTCCTTATGTTTTTGAGGTACCTCTTATGCTCCACCTTGCACCCATTGCCCCTTGTCCTATGAATGGACATCACTGAGAAGATGGTCTTGATCTGTCTTGTCTCTGTGTTGGGGAGTTTTTCTGCTGGAGGAGGGGGAGATGAGAAGAGAACAAAGGAATATGGTCCTTAGAAGAAAGAGGGGGAGAAGGATCCCAAAAGAGGAGAGGGAGAAAGCTGCTGGAGCAGAACCTCTCCCTGGAGCTCCATGGTGGCTGAGATGGCAGGAAGATGATTGCCTGCCAGTTGAGGGGATTGATGGCAGTGAGGACGTCCAGGATGTGGCGTTATGTGAAGAGCCCCATGCGAGAGGGGAGAGAGAGGTGAGAGAGAGACTAAGAATCAGCGGGGGACACACCTGAAACGATCCTTGGCCCTGATGGACTCATGAGGAGGAAGAGGATTGCCTCTTGTGAGGTGGACACCACGCAGCATGAAGGAGAGACTATGAGGAGCCCTCTTTCTCAAGGAGGAGCTGCCATGGGCGATGAGTAATGGCCAGATGGACCAAATCCTCCACTCCCTTGTTCCCCCTTGCACCAATGGGGGGACGAGGTAGCTGGGAAGATGGGAGGGGTGGGGGAGGAGTGTGCTTAAGATAGGGCTGTATTTATTTATGTATTCCTCTCACTATCCTTCTTCATAAATGGTGGTGGTAAATTAAATCTATGTTTTCTCTGATTTTTTACCTGTCATCTTAAGTGATAGATTATTACCCTCTCTGTCCTTAATCTTGAGCTTTTTTGGTTGAGTTTTTTCACTCCACAATCCTGTGGAGATGGGGTGGGGGGAGGAGTTAGCGAGTGATCTCGTGGTTCTCTGTTATCGACCCAGGCAGTCAGCTTGAACCACAACAATCCTGATCTTGAGTTTCTGAATCTAGCTCCCTGTACTGAGTCTGGGACTTCCCTGATGCCTGCCTGCTCTGCAGCATCAGTGGGGATTGCTATTGGGGGGGGGGAGTATGGTTTGATATTAGATTTGTATATATTTGTATATAGTTCACTATTTTTATTATTTCCTAATTATTTGTATTATTGTTTCATTAAAGCTGTTTTAATTTTCCAGTCCATAAATCTCTCTGTCTCACTTCCTTTTCCTTCCCGTCTATCAATGTTCAGTGGCTGGCCCAGCCCTAACCCTTGACATATCAAGAGAATATCAGTCCTCTAGAGTATGTTACATTGTACCACAATTTGAGAATTTGGAAAAAAAAGTTGCTATACGTTTTAGTGCTTATCACAATTGCTATCATCAATAAGCAATATTTTAGTCTTCCTGTACAGTAATCATTTAAGCAAATCTCCAGACTAGTTAAATAAAAGGTTGAAATAAATTTTATACTGTTCTAGTTATTATTTGTTAATCCCACTGAAGGAAGACAATAAATCTATGCAGTTAAACATAATATATAGCACAAAGATAAACTTACTCAGTATATTATGCATAAGTAACTGTTGAACACAACAGTGAAATAAAAAAACTGCAACAGTTTTGAAAATCTAAATCAAATTGTTTGAAATGTCATATTTTTCCAAGTATAAGTTTTCCAAAACATCAGTGGAAAAAGCAATAAAAATGGGAATAAATTCCTCATTTGGATGAAACCCCTTTTAGAAGAGTAGAAAGGTTAGATAGAATCCAAGAGGTTTTTTTGATGATGGGGAGGGGAAGCCTAAAGCAATTTTACTTATGCTTTGGTAACCCAACAACTTGATAGGTCATTAAAAATCTTGCAGAACTAGAAGGTTTTTGTTTCAGCATTGTCATGGTTTAACCACAGCCAGCAATGAAACACCATGCAGCCGCTTGCTGTGAAACTTGTGGGTTGAGTATAATAATTGAAATAAAATAAAATAATAATAAAATAATAATAGTAGTAATGAAAAGAAATATAACAAAAAGAGGGTGAAACAAAACCCAAGAAAAGTGATGCACAATGCAATTGCTCACCACCTGCTGACTGATGCCTGTCCCCCCCGCCAAACTCCCCCCGGTTTATATACTGAGCATGACATTCTATGGTATGGAATATTCCTTTTGCTAGTTTGGCTCAGCTGTCCTGGCAATACTCCCTCCCAGCTTCTTGTGCACCTTCTTGCTGGCAGAGCATGGGAAACTCAAAAATTTTTAACATAGGATAAGCACTACTTAGCAACATCAGTGTGTTATCAACATTATTCTCATACTAAATCCAAAACATATCATTGTACCAGCTACTAGGAAGAAAATTAACAATCCCAGCTGAAACCAGGACAAGCATTTATATAGGATATCCAAGGAAAGGTGAGAACTATATTATTGGGTGACCTCATAAATGTTTATAAATATGTCAAGGGGGAGTGTCAGGAGGACGGAGCCAGGCTCTTCTCAGTCATGACCAATCACAGGACAAGAGGCAATGGATACAAGCTGGATCACAGGAGGTTCCACAAAAATATTAGAAAAACCTTTTTCCCTGTGAGGGTGACAGAGCACTGGAACAGGCTGCCCAGGGAGGTTGTGGAGTCTCCTTCTCTGGAGACATTCAAAACCCGCCTGGACGCGTTCCTGTGTGACCTACTGTAGGTGATCCTGCTCTGGCAGGGGGGCTGGACTAGATGATCTTTTGAGGTCCCTTCCAACCCGACATTCTGTGATTCTATAATATTTGATAATGATTCCTTTACTTTTATTATCTTTCGAGAATACTAGTAGGAATAAATAACTAGTGAACTCTACAACTGACATAGACAAACTCTACCTGTGACAAATACTGATGATGCGAGTGTGAGCACCTTTTAGATCTATTTACAAAAATAAACTTTTAAAATGCAAAAGTCTTACTGAATTTGTTAAGATAAAACTAAGTAGGGTCCTATACTGGATCACATGATGCTGTTAAACAAGTTGTAATTATTTTGGCAGCCTCTATTCCTCTAGTATTCCTTTCCATTTTCCATGTATTTTCCATTGTTCCAAGTATTTCCTTTTTTATTCACACCCTCTGCCTCGTATCCTTCCGAGTTGCTGCCCCAATGTGTTAAACAGTTTGCGTTAGTCTCCAAATTACCTGTAAACAGTCCAACTTCCAAAAGGTGCATGCAGCTTGGTAACATGGAACAGTAGAAGTGTGTCAAGTGAAAATATCTGTAACTAGTATGTGCCTATGGTGATACATAATTGTATTACAACAGTATACTTAATATAAGAACTTACCTTTGATTTATCACCAAATCTTAAAGAAAAAAAAAATAGAAAGTATAAAAAAACCTTATCTACCTACATACTCAAGATTGTTGTCTATAATATGTTTTTCAAATCTTTGTGTATTTGAACCTTAAAATTGAGGGGCTTTCAGCACATTCTTGAGATTACTCCAGTCTCCCAAAACTCAAACTAATCTTAAAAAACCAAAACAAACAAACCACCCCCAAACATCCTCCCAACCAACCAAAGCCCCTCCCCTCAACCTACCCTTCCAGAAAAACACCGAATACACTGAGGTTTTAATGATTTAATATGTTTCCTGTAATTACTAAGCCTAAGTTATCTGAGGTTAGTTCTGAATATATTGGAAATGAATGGAACATTGTTCGATATGTCTGTTTTCAAATTACTGAGTGCTTATTCATGTTTTGTAACATGTTAAGGCCAACATACAGGTGTACTGGGTTTATGTGGACAGGTTTCAGTAGCGGGGGGCTGTAGGAACATCTCCTGTGAGAAGCTGCTAGAAGCTTCCTCTAGGGTCAATAGAGCCAATGCCAGCCGGTTCCAAAGATGGACCTGCCATGGGCCAAGGCTGAGCCAGTCAGTGATGATAGGATAGGGCTGCCTCTGTGAAAACATATTTAAGAAACAGAGGAAAAAAGCTACTGCAACTGCAGAGAGGGAGAGGGGAGTAAAAATGCAGTTGCAAGAATAAGTATATGAACCTTTTGGAATTTATCATAGAATCATAGAACGGCCTAGGTTGGAAGGGACCTTAGAGATCATCTAATCCAACCTCCCTGTCACGGGCAGGGACGCCTCTCAACTAGATCAGGCTACTCAAGGCTCTGTCCACTTGGCCTTGAACACCTCCAGGGAGGGGACAGTCACAACATCTCTGGGCAACTTATTCCAAAGTCTTGCCACCCTCGTACTGAAGAATTTCTTCCTAAAATCTAATCTAAATCTATTCTCCTTCAACTTAAACCCATTTCCCCTTGTCCTATCAGTGGACGCTCTTGTAAAAAGTCCCTCACCAGCTTTCCTGTAGGATCCCTTCAGGTATTGGAAAGCAGCTATTAGGTCCCCCGGGAGTCTTCTCTTCTCCAGGCTGAACAATCCCAGCTCCCGCAGCCTGTCCTCGTAGCAGAGGTGCTCCAGCCCCTGGATCATCTTTGTGGACCTCCTCTGAACACACTCCAACAGTTCTATGTCCCTCTTATGGTAGGGAGTATTCGAGGTGGGGTCTCACAAGAGCAGAGTAAAGGGGGAGAATCAACTCTCTTGACCTGCTGGCTACGCTTCTCCTGATACATCCCGGGATGCGGTTGGCCTTCTGGGCTGCATGAGTGCCCTGCTGGCTCATGTTGAGCTTCTCGTCTATCAACACCCCCAAATTCTTCTCTTCAGGGCTACTCTCAACCCACTCTGTGCCCAGTTTGTATTTGTGCCTGGAATTGGCCCGACCCAGGTGCAGGACCTTGCATTTAGACTTGTTGAAGCTCATGCAGTTTGCACTGGCCCATTTCTCAAGCCTGTCAAGGTCCCTCTGGATGGCATCTCTTCCCTCAGGTGAGTCCACGGCACCACAAAGCTTGGTGTCATCGGCAAACTTGCTGAGGGTGTTTCATGGTGTTTCATGGTGTTCTGCATTAATTTGTCATAAAATGTGATCTAGCCATCATCTATGTCAAGAGTATTAAAAAATAGAACGTGCCTAAAATAATAACACAAAACCAATTCTGATCCTCCATGTCTTTATTGAACGCACTCGTTCAACATTCAAAATGCCAGTGGGAAAAGTAAGTGAAACCTTGAGCTGACCTCAGAAAAGCTCATAGGAGTCAGGTTAACCTGGAGTCTTGTTAAGAAAAGGAGTTTGGAGGTGTGGGCTAGAGCTACGTTGTCTGATAAAATCCACTCAAATGTTCTGAGTTTGCTCTGCACAAGATGTATGCTTATGTGAGCCATGGCTCCCCAAAAAGAGCTTTCAGAGGATCTACCATCAAGAATTGCTGATTTACATAAAGTTGGAAAGGCTTACAAAGTGATTTCAAAGACCTTAGAAATTCACCAGTCTACAGTGAGGCAAACGATCGACAAATGGAGACACTTTGGGACTGTGGCTACAAGAAGTGGACGCCCAGACAAAATGACCCCAAGAGCACAATGAAGACTCATCAAGGAGGCAAAGAAACAACCCCGAGTGACAGCCAAAGAGCTGAAGGCATCATTGGAACTGGTTCACATCTCTGTTCATGAGTCTACAGTACGTAAACCATTGCACAAGCAGGGTGTCTGTGGCAGGACACCATGAAGGAAGCCGCTGCTTCCCCCACAGAACATTGCTGCACGGCTGAAGTTTGCAAAAGACCATATTGACACTGCACAGTGGTAGTGGCAAAATGTTTTGTGGACTGATGAGACAAAGACTGAACTATTTGGAAAGAACACGCAGCACTACATCTGGCATAAAAAGGGCACTGCATGTCATCATGGAAACATCCCAACCGTAAAGTGTGATGGAGGAAACATCATGATTTGGGCCTGCTTTGCTGCATCAGGGCCTGGCCAGCTTGCAGTCAGCGAGGGGAAGAGGAATTCCCAAGTGTACCAAAAAATCCTTCAGGATAATGTGAGAATGTCTGTAAGTCAGCTGAAACTCTGGGGACGTTGGGTGATGCAACAGGACAATGACCCAAAACATCGGAGCAAGCCCACAACAGAACGGCTTCAGAAAAACAAAATCTGCCTTTTGGAGTGGGCAAGTCCGAGCTCAGACCTCAGCCCAGCAGAGATGCTGTGGAATGACTGGAAGAGAGCCATACACGTGAGACGCCCAAAGAATATGGCAGAGCTAAAGCAGTTCTGCCAGGAAGAACGGGCTAAAATCCCTCCTGAAGGATGTGCAGCTCTGATCCACAGCTACAGGGAGCGCCTGGCTGAGGTTATTGCTGCCAAGTGGGGGGGTCAACCCATTACCGATTCCAAGGGTTCACTTTTTCCACTGGCATTCTGAATGTTGAATGAGTGTGTTCCATAAAGACCTGGAGGATCAGAATTGATTTTGTGTTATTATTTTAGGCACATTTGTCAATACTTAGATGACAGTTAGATCACATTTTATGACAAATTAATGCAGAACACCATGAAATTCCAAAAAGGTTCACATACTTTTTCTTGCAACTGTATGCAAAGACACCAAGGGCAGTGAAGGAGGGGGAAGATGTGCTCCAGATGCTGAAGCAGAGATTCCCCTGAGCTGTGGTGAAGACCATGGTGAGGCAGGCTGTCCCCCTGCAGTCCATGGAGGTGATTGGGATGTAGATGTCCACTTGTAGCTGGGAAGATCCCCATACTGGAGCAGATGGATGCCCAAAGGAGACTATGACCCCGTGGAAAGCCCATGCTGGAGCAGACTTCTGGCAGGACCTGTGGACCTGTGGAGAGAGGAGCCCACACCAGAGCAGGTTTGCTGGCAGGACTTGTGACCCCCGCGGGGGACTAACGCTGGAGCAGTCTGTTCCTGAAGGACTGAACCTCAAATGGAAAGGACTTATGTTGGAGAAAGTTCATGAACAGTCTCCCATGAGAGGGACCCCATGCTGGAGAAGGGGAAGAGTGTGAAGAGTCCTCCCCCGGAGGAAGAAGGAGCAGTAGAGACAACATCTAATGAACTGAGCACAACCTCCATTCCCTGTCCCCCTGTGCCACTGAGGGCGAGGAATTTGGAGCAAAGTTAAGCCTAAGAAGAAGGGACAGGTAAGGGGAAAGTGTTATTTTTAAGATTTGGTTTTATTTCTCATTGCTCTTCTCTGATTTGATTGGTAAAAAAATCAATTAATTTCCCCAGGTCGAGTTTTGCCTGTGATGGCAATGGCTGAGTGATCTTCCTGTCCTTATCTCGACCCATGAGCCCTTCATTATATTTCCTCTCCCCTGTCTGGTTAAGAAGGGGGAGTGATAGAGCAGCTGTGGTGGGCATCTGGCCTCCAGCCAGGGCCAAACCACTACAACAGGAAACAAGAAACTTCCTTACCTCTTAGAGCAGCACACCCATAAACTTGGAATCTTGGCAGAACAAGAGATGCTGATAGAGCTCCAGGTGCCAGAGAGGACGTTCCCGAGTGGGACAGAACACTGGATGATTTTTTGTAAAACAATTTGTCAACTATGTTTTTCAAGGAGTTCTTCCACAGACTACTTCGTGTGCATGCCATCTGGTAAGCATACTTCTATATGATTAAACACAAGACTAATGATCAAGTAAAATGGAAACATTAGAGAGTGTTAGTAAGCCATACATTTTCCTTGACCTACATACACAGTTTGAATAAATTTACACTGTTAGGTGAATAAAAATAAAGGCCACATATAAATGTTTTGCTTCTTGCTTTCCCATACATATTCCTTTTATTTTTGGCATTAGGAAGAATCATAGTTGAATTTCAATTTTGCTTTAGAAGTATATAGACTCTGCTGTTTACCTGCAAAGCAGTAAAAGATTAACCTTACTACCGATGTGCATACTGAACAACAATCTGTCCTGATTTGAGCTAAACAGAACCAGTTCTGTTCAGTGATTTTACTTTTCAGCTCAGTCTCTTCTAAAAGGCTGCACGTTCTGCAGTCAGCAGCATGTTTTTGCAGACAGTGTGTGCTACTGGCAGTGATAACACCTGATGTTTACAGTCACTGCCTGGGACTGGGATGCAGAAAGGCTCTTGCTTATACTTATTCCTGTAGTGACCAAGGCCACTGCTGGCTCTTGTGTGCCGCGCTGGGGGTGCTGGGTAGTAAGAGGGGGGCACAAGGAAGTAAAAGGTTGCACCTCCGGGAAGTAACAAGACAGGACAGGTGACCAACGAGAGTATTCCATTCCATATATGTCATATTCAGTATAAAGCTGAGGGATCACGTGGGTTAAGGCCTCTTCTTCAATGGCCAGCATCCAAAGAGGACTCCATCCAATTTTCTGCCTTTGATCCTGATCCTGAGTTCCTGAATCCAGCTCCCTGTATCCAGCTCCCCTCTGCTGCTGAGCCTGGGGCTTCCCTGGTACTGCCAGCATCAGTGGGGAGTCAGGTTCAATATCTGTTTTGTGTATATATATGTATGCAGTTCATTACTTTCTTTATTAGTACTATTATTGTTTATTAAAGTTGGTTTAGTTTTCTTTTCCAGTCCATAAGTCTCTCTGTCTCATTCCCGTTCCCTTCCCATTTGGGGAGGGAGAGGGGACTAGAGAACACCTGTCAGCACTCAGTGGCCAGCCTAGCCCTAACCCTTGATACAATCAAGTAATCAGCAAGAGAACATGACAAATAAATTACTACATGTATTTCTACTTCACTGGGGGGACAATGCTATATAATGATATAACTATACAAAGTTTTGTTATTGTATAATATAAGCCCCAAACTCCTATGAGACTTGTAATTATACCCTTCACCCTCTTCTCCCCCCTTTTTTCAGTTCACATTAAAAAAAGCAAGAAAATCTCCACAAAAAAAAAAAAACTAAACAAAGAAACAAGCAAACCCTAACACCAAACCAAAACACAACCAACTCACTACATGTATGTTCATGAGGCTCAGTACAGGAGAAGCAAAAAGCCATTTAGTGCATAGGACTGATGAACTGCATAAGAAGTAATTGTCCTGATCCTTTAGACCCTAGTTTATAATTAATTATGCATTATAATTAACTAATTTTTTCTTATTATTTCTAGAACATTTATTCATAACTCCTTAAGCACTACAAATTATGCATGCTATAATATTTGAATATATTGATATGTAATGCCATATATATTAATGTAGCTTTAAAAAAAAAACCAAAACAAATCGAACCTGAATTAGGTTCTGAGTTTATTTTCATTGTTGCTTTTCTTATATAGCACACAGAGCTGAAGGCATTCTCTATGCTTTTAACTGGTATCATCTGAGATGTTAATTTTGTTTTTATTCCAATAGTTAAACATTTACAACCAAGTTAATATAAAATTATTTTAACACAGATAATTTAGGATTGTAATAGTTCTATCCATTTTTTCCAACATTTTTTTAACCACAGATATTAAAAGCATTCATGTTTATGAATTCTTATGTGAATAATTTGACATCGGTTTGAGCAAGTACTCATCAACCTGATTAAGCTGACAACCAATGGACTCATCATAATTAACACTGTCATGAATGCTCTTGGGGGAGAAAAAAAAAATAATTATGGGCCAAATCTAGTTAAATTTATACTATAAAGTTTAAAGAGTTTTTCAAATATTTGTTCAAATTAGTTTTATGAAAATGTTTTTACCTGAGGCTTCTGCTAGAAGCAAGCCTGGAGGGACAAATGTCAAGAGGCACTCTGCCTGCAGAATGAATACATGGCAAGAGCCATCACATTTTTAGTTACAATTTCAACTATTTTTTTGTTGAGGTAAATAATAGCAAAGTCTTTAACCATCCCATTCTAATCTGAAATGAAGGTACTGGCAGTCCAGGATGAGTAGCTAAGTACTTCTTAACCGCAAAGAATAACTCACAACAGATAATCTTCATAAAAATCAGAGACAAAGGGGTTCCTATGCAAAAAAAAGAGCTCTGGGGTAAACTATCCCTTACTGTTAACTGTGTACAACTCACACAGCAGCTGAATCAGAGACAGCTGGTTTGGGTGGTAGTGGAGTGTTGGTTTAAAAATAACCAACCAACCAACCAACTGCAAATTAAATATGTAAAAATCTAGTGATTGAGCTGAGTGTTTTTCCTAGCAATCAGCTTACTGTGCTTGCCTTGTAGATCCGACCCGATAAGTACATCCAACTGAACTGACCTGCTTGTGCACTAAAGATTACATTTGTGAGTGTACTATCTGCATGCACTATCAATAAATATTGCATACCAATGCGGAAAACACAAATGGGGTGCAGGAAAATACTGGCTAGCTGAGTCAGTCTCTTTCTATCCATGTTAGACAAATGGTGAAAATAAAAAAGAGGAATCTTCTCAGTCCGTTCGTTGCACTCCTGTTGTCCATCTATCAGGCATAAATCTATTTCTGCTTAACAGCATTCATTTGAAAGAGCTAGAAGATGATGACAAGGAGATTTTTTTTATTCCTAACTGTTGTGGTTTGACCCTGGCTGGCAGCCAGGTGCCCACACAGCTGCTCTCTCACTCCCCCTTCACTGCTAGACAGGGGGAGAAAATATTTCAAAGGGTTCAGGGTTTGAGATAAGGACAGGGAGATCACTTTCATTTACCGTCCCGGGCAAAACAGACTCGATTTTGGGGAAATTAGGTACATTTATTAAGACAACAAATCAGAGAGGAGTAGTGAGAAATAAGAAAAAGCAAACAGATCTTAAAAGAAAAACACCTTCCCCCTATCCCTCCCTTCTTCCTGGGCTTAACATCAATCCCGGTTTCTCCACCTCCTCCCCCCAAGGAGACAAGCTTCACATTCTCTTCTCCAAAGTGAGTCGTCCTACGAAGGGCAATTCATCACAAACTGCCCAACGTGAGACACCTCACAAGGGGCAGCCCACACCTCGTGAGTCTGAGGCGCAGTCCTTCAGGGGAAACTGCTCCAGCGTGAGTCCCCTGCAGTGTCACAAAACTCCCACCAGCCAACCTGCTCCAGCGTCGGCATTCACTCTTCCACGGGCTACAGGTTCCGGCAGCGACCTGCTCTGATGCGGGCTTCCCACGGGCTACAGCCCCTTTCAGGCATCCACCCACATGGCGTGGGGTCCTTTGCCCCACAGTGGACATCTACACCTCGCCCATGGGCTGCAGGGGGACAACCCGCTTCACCATGGTCTTCACCACGGCCCGGGGGACTCCTTCTGCTCCGGCGCCTGGAGCTCATCCTCCCCCTCCTCCTTCTTCACTGACCTTGGTGTCTGTACAGATTCTCACTCCTCCATCTCTGTGCCAGCTGTTATAGCGCAGTTCTTTTCCCCGTTCTTAAATATGTTTTTCCCAGAGGCATTCCTCTGCTATCACTTTACTGATAGGCTCAGCCTTGGCCAGCGGTGGGTCCCTCTTTGGAGCCGTCTGGCATTGGCTCTGTCAAGCTTGGGAAGCTTCTAGCAGCTCCTTGCAGAAGCCACCCTGCAGCTCCCCTCTTGCTGCCAAAATCCGGCCAGGCCAACCCAATACACTAATATATAGTCATAGGATTGTTTGAGTTGGAAAGGGATCTTAAAGATCATCTAGTTCCAACCCCCCTGCCATGGGCAAGGACACCTCTCACTAGATCAGGTTGCTCAAAGCTCCATACAACCTGGCCTTGAACATTTCCAGGGATGAGGCATCCATAATTTCTCTGGGCAACCTGTTCCAGTGTCTCACGATCCTCATAGTAAAGAACTTTTTCCTAATGCCTAATCTATAGTTACCCTGCTCTAGCTTAAAACCATTGCCCTTCATCCTATTGCTACACACCCTTGTAAACAGTCCCTCCCCAGCTTTCCTGTAGGCCCCCTTCAGGTACTGGGATGCCGATATAAGATCTCACCAGAGCCTTCTCTTCTCCAGGCTGAACAACCCCAACTCTCTCAGCCTGTCCTTACAGAAGAGGTGTTCCAGCCCACTAATCATCTTTGTGGCCCTCCTACGGACCCAGTCCAATAGGTCCATGTCCTTCTTATGTTGGGGGCTCCAGAGCCGAGTACAATACTCCAGGTGGGGTCCTGAGTAGAGGGGCAGAATCACCTCCCTTGACCTGCTGGCCACATTCTTGGTGCATCACAGGATGCAATTGGCTTTCTGGGCTGTGAGCACACATTGCTGGCTCATATTCAGTTTTTCATCCACTAAAACTCTCAAGTCTTTCTCTGCAGGATTGTTCTCAATCTGTTCATCGCCCAGCCTATATTTGTGCTTGGGATTGCCCGGACACAGGTGCAGGACCTTGCACTTAGCCTTGTTGAACTTAATGAGGTTGGCATGTCTAGAAGGGTCCCTTCGGAGAGCCGGCCAAGTTAACGACCATCACACCAATATGGCTACAGATCGTCCTCCCTTTATTGCTCCGGACAGCTCAATATATACAGTTAGGCAGTGTCCCCGCGCCTGCCCCTTATCAGAGTTGGTCAGTTACAGGTTTACACACGCCAGCGTTTTATTGGGTAGTGCCATTCAACTATGCAAGCAGCTCTCGCCCCCCCTTCTCCCCCCGGGGTCAGCACCTCCAGCCAAGCATCTCGCAAAGCTCTCACAAAAGAGATAAAACCTCCTCCTCCCCGTGTTCCAAGGCAGCTTCAAGGACAGAGCCTTTGTTTAGGCCTAAGCTGGGTTGTCCACATCTTTAAAGTAGTACCGCGCCTCTGCTCCACAAGAAATTCCTCTACAGGCATGGGACCACCTTCCACTCTGGATGGCATCCCTTCCCTCCAGCATGTCGACCACATCATGCAGCTTGGTGTTGTCAGCAAACTTGCTAAGGGTGCACTTGATCCCACTGTCCATGTCACTGACAGCACCGGTAGCAGTACCAATCCCTGTAAAACACCACTTGTCACAGGTCTCTATTTCAATGTTGAGCCACTGATCACATTTCTTTGAGAGTGCCCATCTAGTCAGTTCCTTATCCACCGAGTGGTCCATCCATCACATCCATGTCTTTCCAATTTAGAGACCAGGATGTCATGAGGGACAGCGTTGAACGCTTTGCACAAGTCCAGGAAGATGACGTCACTTGCTCTTCCCTTATCCACTGATGCTGTAACACCATCATAAAAGGCCACCAAATTTGTCAGGCAGGATTTACCCTTGGTGAAGCCATGTTGGTTGCCACCAACCACCTCCTCGTTTTCTATGTGCCTTAGCAGAGTGTTCAGGAGGATTTGCTCTATAATATTGCCAGGCACTGAGGTGAGACTGACTGGCCTGTAGTTCCCCAGATCTTCCTTATCTCCCTTTTTTGAAAATGGGGTTATGTTTCCCCTTGTCCAGTCAGTGGGAACTTCGCCAGACCACCATGACTTTTCAAATATGGTGGAAAGCGGCTTTGTAGCTTTGTCTGCCAGTTCTCTCAGGACCTGCAGGTGGTTCTCATCAGGTCCCATGGACTTGTGCACCTTCAGATTCCTTAGATGGTCTCAAACGTGATCTCCTACAGTGGGCAGCCCTTCATTCTCCCAGTCCTTGCATTTTCCTTCTGCAACTTAGATGGTGTGGTTAGAACCCTTTCCAGTGAAGACCAAGGCAAAAAAGTCATTGAGTACCTCAGCCTTCTCCATATCCTGTGTGACCAGGTCTCCTGTTTCCTTCCAGAGAGGGCCCACATCTTCCCTAGCCTTCCTTTTGTCACTGATGTACTTGTAAAAGCTTTTCTTCTTACCCTTGATGTCCCTGACCAGATTTAATTCTATATGGGCTTTAGTTTTCCTAACCTGATCCCTGGCTGCTTGGACAACTTCTTTGTATTCTTTCCACGTTACCTGACCCCATTTCCACCCTCTGTATGCTTTCTTTTTGCAAGTTCTATGTCCAGGAGCTCCCTGTTCATCCATGCAGATCTCCTGGCATTCTTGTCCACCTTCCTCTTTGTTGGGATGTATTGCTCCTGGACTTAGAGGAGATGATCCTTGAATACTAACCAGCTTTCTTGGGTCCCTCTCCCCTCCAGGGCTTTATCCCATCATACCCTACCAATCATAGAATCATAGAACACTTCAGGCTGGAAAAGACCCTTGGGATCATCAAGTCCAACTGTTAACCCTACACTACAAGTTCACCCCTAAACCATAGCATCCAACACCACATCTAAGCGATACTTAAACACATCCAGGGATGGCGACTCAACCACCTCCCTAGGCAGTCTGTTCCAGTGTCTGACCACTCTTTCCCTGAAGAATTTCTTCCTAATGTCCAGTCTAAACTTGCCCTGTTGCAACTTGAACCCATTCCCCCTGGTTCTGTCCCTAATTACCTGTGAGAAGAGACCAGCACCAACCTCTCTACAATGTCCTTTCAAGTAATTGTAGAGCATGATGAGGTCCCCCCTCAGCCTCCTCTTCCTTAAACTGAACAGTCCCAGTTCTCTCAATCGCTCCTCGTAAGGTCTATTCTCCAGGCCCTTCACCAGCTTTGTTGCCCTTTTCTACACTTGCTCCAACACCTCGATATCTCTCCTATACTGAGGCGCCCAAAACTGAACACAATACTCAAGGTGTGGCCTCACCAGTGCTGAGGACAGGGGGACAATCACCTCCCTGCTTCTGCTGGTCACACAATTTCTAATACAAGCCAGGATGCCGTTGGCCTTCTTGGCCACCTGGGCACACTGCTGGCTCACATTCAGCCGGCTGTCGATCAGAACGCCCAGGTCCTTTTCCTCCAGACAGCCTTCCAGCCACCCTTCCCCAAGCCTGTAGTGTTGCATGGGGTTGCCGTGACCAAAATGCAGGACCCTACACTTGGCTCTGTTGAAATGCCTGCAGTTGGCCTGGGCCCATCGATCCAGTCTGTCTTGGTCCCTCTGTAGAACCTTTCTACCCTCCAGCAGATCGACACTCCCTCCCTGCTTGGTGTCATCTGCAAACTTGCTGAGGGTGCACTCAATCCCCTCATCAAGATCATTGATGAAGATGTTAAACAGGAGTGGCCCCAGCACCGAGCCCTGAGGGACACCGCTCGTGACTTGCCGCCAACTGTATTTAACTCCATTGACCACAGCTCTTTGGGCCCGGCCATCCAGTCAGAGTTTCACCCAGCAGAGTATGTGCCCATGCAAGCCATGGGCAGCCAACTTGACCATAAGGATGTTGTGGGGGGCAGTGTCAAAGACCTTGCTGAAGTCCAGGTACACTACATCGACAGCCTTTCCCTCATCCACTAAGCAGGTCACCCTGTTATAGAACGAGATTAGATTTGTCAAGCAGGATCTGCCCTTCGTGAATCCATGCTGACTGGGCCTGATGTCCCTGTTGGCTTTTAATTGTTATGTGATGGCTCTTGAGATTATTTGTTCTATCACCTTTCCCAGCACTGAGGTAAGACTGACAGGTCTGTAGTTACCAGGTGTCCTTCCCTGTTGGCTCATCTTTCATGACTTAGGTATAGTCAGTTCCTGCACCTTTAAAATTAATTCCTTAAAGTATGCCCAGCCTTTCTGGGCTCCCATGCCCTCCAGAACAGCCTCCCAAGGAACTCCCTTAACCATGGACCTGAAGAGACCAAAGTCAGCCCTCCGGAAGTCCAAGGTGGCAATTCTGCTGAGCCCTCTCCTTACCTCGCCAAAAATGGAGAACTCTAGCATTACATGATCACTTTGTCCAAGACAGCCTCTAACAGTTACCTCCCCCACAAGACCTTCTCTATTAACAAGGAGCAAGTCCAGAAGTGCACTTCCCCTCGTTGGTTCCCTCACCATCCGTGTCAGGAAGTTATCTCCCACACACTTCAGGAAGCTCCATGACTGATCCCTCTCTGCTGTATTATATTTCCAGCAGATGTCTGGGAAGTTAAAATCCCCCATGGGAACAAGGGGTAGAGTCCATGCAACTTCACCCAATTGCCTATAAAGAATCTTATCTATTTCTTCATCCTGGTTGGGTGGTCTGTAGCAGACTCCCATGATCATGTCAGTCTTATTGGCTTTTCCTTTGATTCTAACCCATAAGCTCCCAACCCTGTCATCACATTGATTAATTTCTAAGCATTCATATCCCTCCCTAACACAGAGGGCCACCCCACCACCGCTCCTACCTCGTCTATCTCTTCTGAAAAGCTGGTACCCAACAATTGTAGTACTCCATTTGTGAGAGTCATCCCACCACGTTTCTGTTATGGCAACTACATCATAGTTCTCCATCTGCACAATGGCCTCCATTTCCTCCTGTTTGTTACCCATGTTGCGTGCATTAGTGTAGATGCACCTCAGCCGGGTCACCTTTTGGAAGGGAGAAGCCCTAATACCTTCCTGGTGATACTCAGATGTTTCCACCGTAACTGACCTCTCAACAACCCTTGTGTTCTGCCTGCAACTTGGTGTGACATTTTGATCCTTTGCTAATTTACAAGATTGTTTGATCTTGCTACTACCACATTCCTCCCCCACAAGCACTGGCATATTGCATTCCGGCTCCTTTTCAGCGATCCTGATTTCACCCCCACTCCCTTTCATACCTAGTTTAAAGCTCTGTCTATGAGCCCTGCCACCTCCCTTCCCAAAACCCTTTTCCCTCTGTGGCATAGGCTATTTCTGTGTGTTTCTAACAGTCCTGGCCTCTTGTAAATCCAGCCACTGTCAAAAAACCCAAACCCCTACCAGACACACCAGCCTCGGAGCCAGGTATTAATCTGCTGATACCTCCTGCCTAATCCCTCATCTTTCCCCACAACTGGAGGAATAGAGGAGAACACGACCTGTGCTCCTGATCCCTTGACCAGGCGCCCCAAGGTTCTGAAGTACTTCTTCATTGCCCTCGGAGTGGTTCTACTTCTTTGATTGATCTCATCACTGCCAGCCTGGACAATCAGCAATGGGTAGTAATCAGAGGGACTCACGAGACTGGGGAGTTTTTAGTAATCATAGAATCATAGAATCAATTGGGTTGGAAAAGACCTCAGAAATCATCAAGTCCAACCCTTGGTCCAAATCCAGTCCGTTTACTAGATCATGGCACTAAGTGCCATGTCCAATCTCAGTTTAAAATCCTCCAGGGACGGTGAATCCACCACCTCCCTGGGCAGGCCATTCCAATGCCTGACCACTCTCTCTGTAAAGAATTTCTTTCTAATATCCAGCCTAAATTTCCCCTGGCAGAGCTTAAACCCGTGCCCCCTTGTCCTGTTGCTAACTGCCTGGGAGAAGAGACCAGTCCCCACCTGGCTATAACTTCCCTTCAGGTAGTTATAGAGAGTGATGAGGTCACCTCTAAGCCTCCCCTTCTCCAGACTAAACAACCCCAGCTCCCTCAGCCTCTCCCCATAGGTCTTGTGTTCCAGTCCCTTCACCAGCCTTGTTGCTCTTCTCTGGACCCGCTCCAGCACTTCAATATCTTTCCTGAAATGAGGGGCCCAGAACTGAACACAATACTCCAGGTGTCCCTAATCTGAGCTCCAGGGAGGCAACAGGCTTCCCTGTGGGCTGGGTCCGGGCGGCAAATGGGACCCTCTGTTCCCCTTAGGATGGAGTCACCAATGACAACTACCCTCCTTTTCTTTTTAGTTGGACTGGTCCTGATGCATGGGGCTGACTTGCTCAGCGAGGTCAGCCCTATGGCTGCACATTCATTCACCTCTTCACTTCCTTGGCTCTCCTGTTCCAGAGCCCTGTACCTGTTCTGCAGAGGCAACTGGGCAGGTGAGGGAGGTCGAGCAGGGACCCGCCTACCTCTCCGAGCCAGGACCCGTTTGCATTCTCCCCCATCTCTTTGGTCCCCTCCTTTGACCTGATGGCCAGAGGGGAGGGGATCCCCTGCTGCATGTGGAGATTGCTGTGTGTGCATCAGGGAGTGGCTCCACCAATCTATCTCTCTTTCACACTCCCTGATGCTCCTCAGTCTCTCCACTTTTTCCTTGAGCTCTGCCACAAGGTAGAGAAGGTCGTCCAACTGACCACACCTCCCACAGGCACTGTCAGTTGCAACCTCTGAGAGGCACAGGCTCAGGCACTCCCTGTAGCCGGCAGCCTGCACAGCTGCATACCAAGTAGGTCCTTGAAGAGTTCAAAGTTTGCTCTCCTGAAATCCAGGCTAGTGAGCTTGCTGTGCAACCTCCTACAGATCGTGGTCACTGTAGCCAAGGTTGCCCTTGAGCTTCATGTTGCCCACCAGTCCCTCCTTGTTGGTGAGAACATGGTCCAGCACCTTCTCTCATTGGCTCCTCTGCCACTTGAAGGAGGAAATTATTATCAATGCATTCTAGGAGCCTCCTGGATTTCTGGTGCCCTGCTGTGTTCTTCCTCCAAGAGATATCGGGGTGGCTGAAGTCCCCCATGAGGACCAGGGCTTGTGAACACAAAGCCATTCCATTCTTTCTATATAGAGCCTTATCCATTTGGCCTTCCTGGTCATGTGGCCTCTAACAGACCACCACTATGAAATCACCTGCACCTGCTTTCCCTTTAATCCTGACTTGTAAGCTCTCAGTCAGCTCCTGCTCAGTTCAGCCTGGAGAAGAGGAGGCTGAGGAGAGACCTTATCACTCTCTACAGCTATCTGAAAGGCAGCTGTAGTGAGACAGGTGTTGGCCTCATCTCCCTAGTGAATAGCAATAGGACAAGAGGAAACGGGTTCAAGTTGTGCCAGGGGAAGTTTAGATTGGATATTAGGAAAAACTTCTTCACCGAAAGGGTGGTGAAGCATTGGAATGGGTTGCTGAGAGAGGTGGTGGAGTCACCATCCCTGGCCGTGTTTAAAAAATAGCTGGATGTGGCACTTGAGGAGATGGTTTAAGCGTTAGGGTGGTGTAGGGCTGTAGGTTGGACTTGATGATCTTAAAGGTCCTTTCCAACCTTTATGATTCTATGACTCATCCTTCCCCAGATGTGAAGAGGGTCCCTTTGGAGAGCCGGCCAAGTAACGACCATCCCACCGATACGGCTCCAAGTCGTTCTCCCTTTATTGCTCCGGACAGCTCAATATATACAGTTAAACAGTGTCCACGCGCCTGCCCCTTAACAGAGTTGGTCAGTTACAGGTTTACACACGCCAGCGTTTTATTGGGTAGTGCCATTCAACTATGCAGGCGGCTCTTGCCCCCCCTTCTCCCCCCAGGGCCAGCACCTCCAGCCAAGCATCTCGCAAAGCTCTCACAAAACAGATAAAACCTCCTCCTCCTCATGCCCCAAGGCAGCTTCAAGGACAGAGCCTTTGTTTAGGCCTAAGCTGGGTTGTCCAAACCTTTTAAAAGGATACCGCACTCCTGCTCCACAAGAAATTCCTCTACACAGATGGAGCTCCATGCACTCCAGGTGGTCACTGACATAAAGGGCCACACCTCCTCCTCTTCTCCCCTGCCTGTCTTTTCTAAAGAGGTTATATCCATCCATTCCCATGCTCCAGTCATAGGACCCATCCCATCACGTCTCAGTGATGCAAATAATATTGTAGCTTAGCAGGTGTGTGTATATCTCTCAGTCCTCCTTTTTGTTTCCCATGCTATGTGCATTTGTGTAGAGGCATTTAAATTGGGCCCCCGTTGAAGCTGACTTACTGGCTCAAATTCCATTCTCCTGCACTTCAGGTGCTCTGCTATTGGCTTGTGGTCCTTCTCCAGGCCCAGGGCATCTATTATTGGCACTGCCCTCAGAGTGGTAGCAGTGGGATGGATTGATAATTGCCTCCCCCGTCAACTCTAGTTTAAAGCCCTCCTTACTAAATTGACAAGCCCCAGGAGACCAGGTTTCTCAAATGGAGTCGTGTGGCTGTGGCACCACTCCCATAACCATTCATTGGGTTTCCCATTTCAATTGGCCCTTTCATGCCCCTTCCCTTTGACTGGGAGATCAGTTATGTCTGATTTCTATTCAGCTGAAAAAGTGATAGTAGAAAGTTAAAAAAGAAGTGCATTAAGAAGAGGAAGGAGAAAGGTAAGACAGGGAAAAAGGGAAATGATGTGGGA
Organism: Trogon surrucura; assembly: GCA_020746105.1. Taxonomy (NCBI): domain Eukaryota; kingdom Metazoa; phylum Chordata; class Aves; order Trogoniformes; family Trogonidae; genus Trogon; species Trogon surrucura. The sequence continues at coordinate 1,005,325 of JAJGST010000022.1, forward strand.
AAGCATTAACATTTATTTATTTAACATTTATTTATTACAAATTTACTATGAACACTCCTGCAATTTCCAAAATTAGGACTCATTTATGAGAATTGAACCAGTTCCTGTAATATGCAGAGCATGTATTTCTATATTTCTGCACAGTGGCACAAGGCACTGAGCCACAAATACATGATTCTAGCATTCACTTCTACAATCATGCAGGATTTGCAGCAACCCCAAACTAGTATGATTAACATTTTGGTACAATTAAGTTATAAAGGGAGGAAACACAGAGGTGAAAAGAGGAAGATAGACAATTATCTTATTCAAATTTATTTGTTTAAAGTTTTATAGCTTTAAAGCAAACAACATTAATGCAAATTTATATGCTGTAGGATCCAATCCAAGATTATTATTATTTAGGTTCTTAGCTGCCAATAAGTACATCAATTTCAACAGCCAGCATATGCTGCACTAAGTATGAAAAACAAGTAAAACAAATTAAGGCATTATTATAGGATATTTAGATTGTATTATCCAAATTTAACAAGCATAGTCAACACTTCTGGCAAAATTGACTTTCTTGTGGCCACATCATGAATTGCTGACAGAGATAGAGATTGAAGATGGAAGGATCCCTACAGTCCACCACATATCATTTACAGAAAGAGGACCTAATTCCAAAAAGATTTTTTACCTCGTGGTAATCCAAGGCAGCATATGCTGGGCATGCTACTGCTGCTTTCCATTCATGACTCTTCACTGTAAATCAAGTGTTGGGTTATTTTAGGACCATTCACTATGAGAGTGCAAGTATGGCAAGGAATTCAGAAGATGGGGCAGTGGATAGTGCCACAGTTCAGCACTCAGGGGAAGGGGGAGAAGAGGTCTACTTTCAAATAGTCTTTGGATAACAGCTTTGAACACTTTTCCAGCACTCTTCATTTTAAAGTCTATTATAGTAATATTTCAGTCCTACCCATTGGGCTGCTGAATAGCAAGATACTATAAAAGGATGAAGTATAGCACAGACTAACACTCAAAATGGCAAGACTCCATCAAAGGCTGTCGAGCCCAGCTTCAGAGCAGGTAAGACTGCACTGGGGAAGGAATCTAAGCAAAAAAAAGGCTGACAAAAAGCTCTTTTGGGGGCTTTTTTTAAGCCGGCTACAGCAACCAAACCTGAGGCCGCACCGGCAGCTCCAGGACGGACACCCGAGATAGTGTGGGCGGAGCCACCCTCAGCGGCGCGGCGATTTTAAACACGGTGATCAGCTGTTAACTGTGCCCTCAGGGTATAAGAAGCCTTGGGGAGGGCAGGGACTAGTCCCTGCTCACTGAACAAAAGAGTAAGTTTTTGTTAAAAGGCAAGTACTTAAAACGCCTGTAAACTATTCTGTGCATAGCTTTCAGAGAGTCTTGTATTGTAGAGCCAACTATGGTTGCCACCAGGTCAATGGTTGTTAGAAAAACTGTGGGCACCCAGACAGAGGCCCCACGTAAGCATGTGGGTGTTCAGGCCTCGGGCTGCAGAGAGAGCAGGAGCCTGGCACTGGCCATGGAGGGTAGTGGAAGTGACACTTGTGTGAGATGTGACCAGGTGAGCGATCTGCTTAGCCTGGTGGCTGAGCTGAAGGAGGAAGTAGAAAGGCTGAGGAGCATTAGGGAGTCAGAGAGAGACAGATCGGTGGAGTCACGTCCTGAATGGCGAGCAGCAAGCTCCACAAAGAGCTGAATATCCCCCCACCTCTGGCCATCAGGCAAAAGGGGGGGACCTAAAGGATAGGGAGGAGTGGAAGCAGGTGCCTGCCAGGAGAGGAAGGAAAATCCTTGCCCGGCCTCCCTCACCTGCCCGGTTGCCCCTGCAAAACAGGTGTGGGGCTCTAGACAATGAGAGCCAGGCAAAGGAAGAGTCAGTGGAGGGTTCACCCATAGGGCTGTCTAGGGTGAGTCACTCGGATACACGCATTAGGACTTCTTCATCTAAGAAAAAAAGGAGGGTAATTGTAATTGGAGACTCCCTCTTGAGGGGAACAGAGGGCCTTGTCTGCCGCCCTGATCCGACCCACAGGGAAGTCTGCTGCCTCCCTGGGGCCCGAGTTAAGGATGTTAGCAAGAAGCTTCCTGGTCTGGTCAAACCCACGGACTATTACCCGCTTTTGGTTATGCAGATCAGTAATGATGAGATAGTAGAGAGATGGCCAGAAGCAATCAAAAGGGACTTTAGTGCACTGGGGCGGATGCTAGAAGGATCAGGCGCACAGGTTGTGTTTGCCTCTATTCCTTCAATTATGAGGAAAAATAGTGGTAGGTTTGACAAAGTGCAGCAGATTAATACTTGGCTAAAGGGGTGGTGCCAGCGGTCTAGCTTTGGATTTTTTAACCATGGGGAGATCTACAGGGCACCTGATCTACTGAAACAAGCTGGGGTTCAAATGACACAAAGGGAAAAAAGGATCCTTGGTCACGAGCTGGTGGGACTCATAGAGCGTTCTTTAAACTAGATATGAAGGGGGATGGGGTTATAGCTGGGATTGCAGCGGGGCAGTGCTCTAGAAATTATGAGGACCGGGTGGCCTTCCGTCCCCCTAGGGTGAGATCAGTGTGCTCAGCTTGCTCCCTAAAATGCTTATACACCAATGCACGCAGCATGGGGAATAAGCAGGAGGAGCTAGAAACCTGGGTTCGGGCAGGAGATTATGATCTGGTGGCAATTACAGAGACATGGTGGGACAGCTCACATGACTGGAATGTGGTCATGGGTGGCTATGTCCTTTTCAGGAAAGACAGGCCAGCCAGGCGAGGTGGTGGAGTCGCTCTTTACGTGAAAGAGCAACTACAATGTCTTGAATACCATCCAGGCATGGATGAGGAGCAAGTTGAGAGTGTATGGGTTAGAATTAAGGGGCAGGCTGGCAGGAGAGATACTGTTGTGGGTGTCTATTACAGGCCACCAGATCAGGGTGAGGAAGTTGATGAGGCCTTCTACAGGCAGCTGAGAGCGGTCTCACAATCACAGGCCCTGGTTGTTGTGGGGGATTTTAACTTCCCTGATATTTGCTGGAAGGACAACTCAGCCAGCCAGCCACAGTCCAGGAGGTTCCTCCAGTGCATCGATGATAATTTTCTGATGCAAATGGTGGAGGAGCCAACTAGGAGAGGAGCACTGCTGGACCTCATCCTCGCTAACAAGGAGGATCTGGTTGAAGCAGTAAAGGTTGAGGGCTGCCTTGGCTGCAGTGACCATGAAATGGTGGAGTTCAGGATCTCATGTAGCAGAAACAAAATAGCAAGCAGAATTGCAACCCTGGACTTTGCCAAGGCAAACTTTGGCTTTTTCAAACAGTTACTCGAGAAAATCCCATGGGCAAGGTTGTTTGAAGGTAAAGGGGCCCAAGATAGTTGGTTAGCGTTCAGGGACTGCTTCTACCGTGCTCAAGATCAGAGCATCCCGACACGTAGGAAGTCAAGGAAGGGAGCCAGGAGACCTGCGTGGCTAAACAGGGATCTGCTGGGTAAGCTCAAGTGCAAGAGGAGAATTTACAGATCTTGGAAGGCAGGGCTGGCCACTTGGGAAGAATATAAGGCTGTTGTCTGAGGATGTAGGGAGGCAACTAGGAAAGCAAAGGCCTCCCTAGAATTGAACCTGGCGAGAGGGGTCAAGGACAACAGGAAGAGCTTTTTCAAATACGTGGCAGATAAAACTACCACCAGAGGCAATGTAGGCCCACTGATGAATGAGGTGGGTGCCTTGGTGACAGAAGATACAGAGAAGGCAGAGTTACTGAATGCCTGAGGCCCCAGAGGAAGTCAGGGCAGTGAAGGAGTTTGCTTTAGCCGATGAGGACTGGGTTAGGGACCAATTAAGCAATCTGGACATCCATAAATCCATGGGTCCAGATGGGATGCACCCACGGGTGCTGAGGGAGCTGGCTGATGTCATTGCTAGACCACTCTCCATCATCTTTGCCAAGTCTTGGGAGACGGGAGAGGTGCCTGAGGACTGGAGGGAAGCAAATGTCACTCCAGTCTTCAGAAAGGGCAAGAAGGAGGACCCGGGTAACTATAGACCGGTCAGCCTCACCTCCATCCCTGGGAAAGTGATGGAACGACTTATCCTTGGTGCCATCTCAAGGCATATCAAGGATAAGAGGGTCATTAGAGACAGTCAACAGGGCTTCACCAAGGGGAAGTCGTGCTTGACTAACCTCATAGCCTTTTACGAGGATATAACAAGGTGGATAGATGATGGCAGAGCGGTGGATGTGGTCTACCTTGACTTCAGTAAAGCATTTGACACAGTCTCCCACAGCATCCTTGCTGCTAAACTGAGGAAGTGTGGTCTAGACTCTCGGGTAGTGAGGTGGACTGTGAACTGGCTAAGGGGAAGAAGCCAAAGAGTTTTGGTCAATGGGGCGGAGTCTGGTTGGAGGCCTGTATCCAGTGGAGTCCCTCAAGGGTCGGTACTGGGACCAGTATTATTCAATATATTCATCAATGATTTGGATGAGGGACTAGAGAGTACTGTCAGCAAGTTTGCTGATGACACCAAGCTGGGTGGAGTGGCTGACACACCAGAAGGCTGTGCTGCCATTCAGCGAGACCTGGACAGGCTGGAGAGTTGGTCGGGGAAAAATTTAATGAAATATAACAAGGGTGAGTGTAGAGTCTTGCATCTGGGTAGGAACAACCCCAGGTTCCAGTATAAGTTGGGGAATGACTTATTAGAGAGTAGTGTAGGGGAAAGGGACCTGGGAGTCTTGGTGGACAGCAGGATGACCATGAGCCAGCACTGTGCCCTTGTGGCCAGGAAGGCCAATGGCATCCTGGGGTGTATTAGAAGGGGGGTGGTTAGTAGGTCAAGAGAGGTTCTCCTTCCCCTCTACTCTGCCCTAGTGAGACCCCATCTGGAATATTGTGTCCAGTTCTGGGCCCCTCAGTTCAAGAAAGAGAGGGAACTGATGGAGAGAGTCCAGCACAGGGCAACTAGGATGATTAAGGGAGTGGAGCATCTCCCTTATGAGAAAAGACTGAGGGAGCTGGGGCTCTTTAGTTTGGAGAAGAGGAGGCTGAGGGGTGACCTCATTAATGTTTACAAATATATCAAGGGTGAGTGTCAAGAGGATGGAGCCAGGCTCTTCTCGGTGACAACCACTGATAGGACAAGGGGTAATGGGCTGAAACTGGAACATAAGAGGTTCCGCTTAAACTCGAGAAGAAACTTCTTCTCAGTGAGGGTGACGGAGCCCTGGAACAGGCTGCCCAGAGAGGTTGTGGAGTCTCCTTCTCTGGAGACATTCAAGACCTGCCTGGACACGTTCCTGTGTAGCATAATCTAGGCATTCCTGCTCTGGCAGGGGGATTGGACTTGATGATCTTTCGAGGTCCCTTCCAATCCCTAACATTCTATGATTCTATGAAAACAGAAAAAATATTTTGAAGTGCACAAGCCTTTCCCTTATTCTATAATTGTTTATGCTGGGGAAAAAAATTCTGTACAGTGCAGAAAAAAATGCTTTTCTCAGTTACTAATTTTATTTATAAACTATAACAGTGCTGGCACCAATAATATGTAACAGAGAAGACTTATTCCTTCTACTCATTACATTCATCTGCTGATGCACCGAGGCATAATTAGGAGATGGAGATAAATACAGATGTCAGTTTTGGGTGTGGTATGGTTCTGGTTAAGTACATTTTATTCATCCTGTCAAAGTATCTACGAATTAGTTTTTCTGAGAGAAAATTAACTCATGGTATAAGTATGCATTACATTTTTGCTCTTCATAAGGAAAAGATGCTGTTCCTTCTTTACACATAGCTTATAGAAGGGATGTTTTGTATTTTGTACAATACCATCAACTATAAAGCCTAAAATTATGACACTGTTTTCTGTTTGGTTCCACAGTCACTTGGCGTACATATTTTAACAAAAAAACATATTACAGTTCTCTAAAAATCTGCAGCTGGTCTAACCCTCTCTCTGCAAAATAAGTTTGAAAATAATATTAAATTCATAAAGACTGTACTTCACAGCCATCTTAATCTCATTTTGTCCAGCTATATGAAGCTTTGTCAAAGAATGATCCCCATGTGATGAATTCCATGATCCTTACTGCTGGAGAAACTTTCCTTAGAAGCTTATCAAGTTTCAAAAAGACTAAATTCTCAAAAGGACTATAGGGACTAAGAAAAAAGCCACAGTATAACAGTTCTTGGTTTTCCTCCTCTTATTCTCTTTAGCAAAATACAATTGTACAAGATCAGGTATGGAGAATATCCAAGGTGAAAGACCCCACCAACCTGCCCACGTCCCCCAAACCACCACACACAACCCTAACATGATCAAAGAGATCTAATCACCAAATCCAGAACAGACAAAAAAAAGGTGTTCAGTGAAAAAAAATTGAATTTAGTATCCTGCTGAGAAATAACTGTCATGTTTAAGGAATAATGACTTAATGAGATCATCTGAACACCAGAGAAACATTACCGAATACACTTATACAAGCATTAACCCTGACCTTAAAAGTAGGTTTGACAATTCAACCTGCATCTCAACTATATCATTAGCTTTACACTGTCAAATCCCCTCCAAAGCATATTTATGCACATTTCCTCTCATTTGGATACCTTCATAGGAAAAATGTAATTTCATTCCTTTCTCAAGAAGGAAAATATACAATCCAGTTCTCATGTAGTTCAACTCAGTAATGCAGGATATGATGAAAACTTACATTAGAATGTGAAATGGCCACAGTTTGATTACATTTATGTTGAAAAGGCTTCTGTAGATGGCATATTTATGTACATTCAGACAGCTGTAACATCTGCTTGGGAAGCATTCATAAAAAGCTTTTCTCTACTGCCCATCCTAGCTAGTAGATGACAGAAATTAAAAAAAGACCTACTGGATCACATACATTCATTCCAGCACAATTTAAGAAAGTAGTTCTCTTAATAGAACCAATCTCAATGAAGAATATTAAAAATATTGTTGTTCCAGTTTTCTTATTTGTCAGATGGGTAAAACACCACACACACTGCTGGTACCATATGGTCCTTATAGGAGGCAAGTATAAGCAAGAGCCTTTCTGCATCCCAGTCCCAGGCAGTAACCGCAAACATCAGGTGTTATCACTGCTGGTAGCACACACTGTCTGCAAAAACATGCTGCTGACTCCAGAACGTGCAGCCTCTTAGAAGAGACTCGTCTGAAAAGTAAAATCACTGAACAGAACTGGTTCTGGTTAGCTCAAACCAGGACAAATACTCAGGAAGCTCTACAAGAAGAACACAAAAGTTGACAAGCATCCAAAAAGGGACAGATAGGCTCCTTAGAAACTACCTGAATGCTCTTTGTTCTCCCTTGCAGAGATCCCATTGTTCAAGAGACTCTTTTGCAATCCCTGAAATGATCATTCCATAAGCATATTTGAAACAGAGAAGTACCTTCAATTTTCTTTTACAAAAATCTATTTTATACTGTCTGCCACAGTATATACATGTATTACATGTACTAGTCAAATGTTCTTTGTATCTTTTAATTATATCTCAGTCCAATACTGTTGGCACTTACATTAGCACAGAAGTAGTTAACTTTTTCACTACAGAAAAGGGTTTAAAAAAACCCAGTCTAGTTATGAAAAGACAGGTAGATGAAAAAATGTTTTTAAAAACAGAATGAATGCTGAAGTTATTTTCTTCCCCAAATTGTTACTGCACATCTAAATTAAATGTTCCACAATCTACTTTTGAAATGTCACAACAGTTCATTCTTCCCTATGATTTTCTAATTTTAATTTGCATACTGACCGCAAGAAAATTTATGAAATTGTATTGGGTTTGTGTAGCAAGGTTTTGGTAGCAGGGGGACTACAGGGGTGGCTTCTGTGAGAAGCTGCTAGACATTTCCCCCATGCCCAATAGAGCCAATGTCAGCCAGCTCCAAGACAGACAGACCACCGAAAATGTTTAAAAAAGTATATAATTATTTTCTTAAAAATAAAAATATTGAATCTAGAAAAGAAACACAATTTTATCCAATTACACAGTTTTGTGAGTTATGTAAAAAAAACCCCACCCTTCAGGAGCTTAAAATTACACCATATTCTTCCTATTCCTATTCACAGTTCACATCTTGGCAGTTTTTGAAAAAGTGCATTGATCATAGAATCATAGAATCACAGAATGATTTGGGTTGGAAGGGACCTCAAAAGATCATCTAGTTCCAACCCCCCTGCCATGGTCGGAACATCTCCCACTAGATCAGGTTGCTCAAGGCTCCATCCAACCTGGCCTTGAACACTTCCAGGGATGGAGCATCCACGACTTCTCTGGGCAGCCTGTTCCAGTGCCTCACCACCCTCAGGGTAAAGAACTTCTTCCTTAGATCTAGTCTAAACCTATGCTCTTCCAGCTTCCACCCATTGCCCCTTGTCCTATCACTACAGGCCCTTGTAAAAAGTCCCTCCCCAGCCTTCTTGTAGGCCCCCTTCAGGTACTGGGAGGCCGCTATAAGGTTTCCCCGGAGCTTTCTTTTTTTCCAGGCTGAACAAGCCCAACTCTCTCAGCCTGTCCTCACGGAAGAGGTGCTCCAGCCCTCTGACCATCTTGGTAGCCCTCCTCTGGACTCACTCCAACAGCTCCATGCCTTTCATGTGTTGGGGGCTCCAGAGCTGGATGCAGTGTTCCAGGTGGGGTCTCACCAGGGCAGAGCAGAGGAGCAGAATCACCTCCCTTGACCTGCTGGCCACACAGCTCTCAATGCAGCCCAGGACACGGTTGGCTTTCTGGGCCACAAGCACACACTGTTGGCTCATGTTGATCTTATCATCCAACTAATACTACCTTTACATATATATCCAGTTCTAAAGAAATACTGGAATACTCTACAGAAAAGTTGTGTTATGTCAGAATACCTGTTAAAATACTTAGATTAGGCAGTAATCTTGTTTCTGCACAACTACAAGTTGCTAGTGTATTCTGAGTGAACTGTGCAGGTGTAAAAGCTACATCTGTTTTGTACTCAGCAAGTTCCTGTCTTACATAATCCTTGAAGGAGCTTTGAATAATTGGTGGTACAATGTTTCTCCAATGTCAAGCCCCTAGTTCTGCAGAAAGCAGTAAGAATAAATTACTGGACAACCTCAAAAACATACATAATTGAATAAACACACTAAAGGAAACGCATGCACAAAAATTTGATTACCATTTTTTTCTAAACAAATGTAAGATGACATACCATGGCCCTATAAATGATAGTTAGACAAAACAAGTTTGCAGTCAGACTTTCCAAGGTGAAGATGGTGCGTTTCCTCTACAACATCAGAGAATCACAGAATCACACAGAATCACAGAACATTAGGGGCTGGAAAGGACCTCAAAAGATCATCTAGTCCAGCTCCCCTGCCAGAGCAGGATCACCTACAGTAGGTCACACAGGAACACGTCCAGGTGGGTTTTGAATGTCTCCAGAGAAGGAGACTCCACAACCTCCCTGGGCAGCCTGTTCCAGTGCTCTGTCACCCTCGCTGAGAAGAAGTTTCTTCTCGAGTTTAAGCGGAACCTCTTATGTTCCAGTTTCAGCCCATTACCCCTTGTCCTATCAGTGGTTGTCACCGAGAAGAGCCTGGCTCCATCCTCCTGACACTCACCCTTGATATATTTGTAAACATTAATGAGGTCACCCCTCAATCTCCTCCAAACTAAAGAGCCCCAGTTCCATCAAGTCTTTTCTCATAAGGGAGATGCTCCACTCCCTTAATCATCCTAGTTGCCCTGTGCTGGACTCTCTCCAGCACTTCCCTGTCTTTCTTGAACTGAGGGGCCCAGAACTGGACACAATATTCCAGATGGGGTCTCACTAGGGCAGAGTAGAGGGGAAGGAGAACCTCTCTTGACCTACCAGCCACCCCCCTTCTAATACACCCCAGGATGCCATTGGCCTTCTTGGCCACAAGGGCACAGTGCTGGCTCATGGGCATCCTGCCGTCCACCAAGACTCCCAGGTCCCTTTCCCCTACACTGATCTCTAATAAGTCATTCCCCAACTTATACTGGAACCTGGGGTTGTTCCTACCCAGATGCAAAACTCTACACTCACCCTTGTTATATTTCATTAAATTTTTCCCCGCTCAACTCTCCAGCCTGTCTAGGTCTCGCTGAATGGCAGCACAGCCTTCTGGTGTGTCAGCCACTCCTCCCAGCTTGGTGTCATCAGCAAACTTGCTGATAGTACTCTCTAGTCCCTCATCCAAGTCATCGATGAATATATTGAATAATACTGGTCCCAGTACCGACCCTTGAGGGACTCCACTGGATACAGGCCTCCAACCAGACTCCGCCCCATTGACCACGACTCTTTGGCTTCTTCCCCTTAGCCAGTTCACAGTCCACCTCACTACCCGAGAGTCTAGACCACACTTCCTCAGTTTAGCAGCAAGGATGCTGTGGGAGACTGTGTCAAATGCTTTACTGAAGTCAAGGTAGACCACATCCACCGCTCTGCCATCATCCATCCACCTTGTTATATCCTCGTAAAAGGCTATGAGGTTAGTCAAGCACGACTTCCCCTTGGTGAAGCCCTGTTGACTGTCTCTAATGACCCTCTTATCCTTGATATGCCTTGAGATGGCACCAAGGATAAGTCGTTCCATCACTTTCCCAGGGATGGAGGTGAGGCTGACCGGTCTATAGTTACCCGGGTCCTCCTTCTTGCCCTTTTTGAAGACTGGAGTGACATTTGCTTCCCTCCAGTCCTCAGGCACCTCTCCCGTCTCCCAAGACTTGGCAAAGATGATGGAGAGTGGTCTAGCAATGACATCAGCCAGCTCCCTCAGCACCCGTGGATGCATCCCATCTGGACCCATGGATTTATGGATGTCCAGATTGCTTAATTGGTCCCTAACCCAGTCCTCATCGGCTAAAGCAAACTCCTCCACTGCCCTGACTTCCTCTGGGGCCTCAGGCATTCAGTAACTCTGCCTTCTCTGTATCTTCTGTCACCAAGGCACCCACCTCATTCATCAGTGGGCCTACATTGCCTCTGGTGGTAGTTTTATCTGCCACGTATTTGAAAAAGCTCTTCCTGTTGTCCTTGACCCCTCTTGCCAGGTTCAATTCTAGGGAGGCCTTTGCTTTCCTAGTTGCCTCCCTACATCCTCAGACAACAGCCTTATATTCTTCCCAAGTGGCCAGCCCTGCCTTCCAAGATCTGTAAATTCTCCTCTTGCACTTGAGCTTACCCAGCAGATCCCTGTTGAGCCACGCAGGTCTCCTGGCTCCCTTCCTTGACTTCCTACATGGCGGGATGCTCTGATCTTGAGCACGGTAGAAGCAGTCCCTGAACGCTAACCAACTATCTTGGGCCCCTTTACCTTCAAACAACCTTGCCCATGGGATTTTCTCGAGTAACTGTTTGAAAAAGCCCAAGTTTGCCTTGGCAAAGTCCAGGGTTGCAATTCTGCTTGCTATTTTGTTTCTGCTACATGAGATCCTGAACTCCACCATTTCATGGTCACTGCAGCCAAGGCAGCCCTCAACCTTTACTGCTTCAACCAGATCCTCCTTGTTAGCGAGGATGAGGTCCAGCAGTGCTCCTCTCCTAGTTGGCTCCTCCACCATTTGCATCAGAAAATTATCATCGATGCACTGGAGGAACCTCCTGGACTGTGGCTGGCTGGCTGAGTTGTCCTTCCAGCAAATATCAGGGAAGTTAAAATCCCCCACAACAACCAGGGCCTGTGATTGTGAGATCACTCTCAGCTGCCTGTAGAAGGCCTCATCAACTTCCTCACCCTGATCTGGTGGCCTGTAATAGACACCCACAACAGTATCTCTCCTGCCAGCCTGCCCCTTAATTCTAACCCATACACTCTCAACTTGCTCCTCATCCATACCTGGATGGTATTCAAGACATTGTAGTTGCTCTTTCACGTAAAGAGCGACTCCACCACCTCGCCTGGCTGGCCTGTCTTTCCTGAAAAGGACATAGCCACCCATGACCACATTCCAGTCATGTGAGCTGTCCCACCATGTCTCTGTAATTGCCACCAGATCATAATCTCCTGCCCGAACCCAGGTTTCTAGCTCCTCCTGCTTATTCCCCATGCTGCGTGCATTGGTGTATAAGCATTTCAGGGAGGTGAGGCTGACCGGTCTGTAGTTACCCGGGTCCTCCTTCCTGCCCTTCTTATAGACTGGAGTGACATTCGCTTTCCTCCAGTCTTCAGGCACCTCTCCTGTTACCCACGACTTACCAAAGATGATGGAGAGTGGCCTAGCAATGACTCCCGCCAGCTCCCTCAGCACCCATGGGTGCATCCCATCAGGGCCCATGGATTTATGGATGTTTAAATGTTCAAATTGATCCTTAACACAGTCCTCATCAATCAGGGCAAACTCCTCTTTTATCCTGACTTCCTCTGGGGTCTCAGGGTACTGAGGCTCCTGAGGACAGTCTCCAACAGTGTAGACAGAGGCAAAGAAGGCATTCAGCAACTCTGCCTTCTTTCTGTCCTCTGTCTCCAGGGCACCCACCTCATTCACCACAGGGCCCACATTGCCTCTAGTGTTAGTTTTGTCGGCAATGTATTTGAAGAAGCCCTTTCTGTTGTCCTTGACCTCCCTTGCAAGGTTGAATTCCAAGGAGGCCTTAGCTTTTCTAATTGCCTCCCTACACTCCCTGACAGCTGCCCTGTACTCCACCCAAGTGGCCAGCCCCTCCTTCCACAATTTATATACCCTCCCCTTCCACCTGAGTCTGCCCAGCAGATCCCTGGTTAACCATGCAGGTCTCCTGGATCTCTTTATTGATTTCCTACCTGATGGGATGCACTGATCCTGAGCCTGGAAGAAGTGGTCCTTGAATGCCAACCAACTCTCTTGGGCCCCTTTACCTTTCAGCTCCCTGTCCCAAGGGGTTTCCCCTAGCAATTGCTTGAAGAGGCCAAAGTTGGCCCTTCTGAAGTCCAGAGTTGTGATCCTGCTTGGTATTCTGTTTTTACCGCACAAGATCCTGAACTCCACTATCTCATGGTCGCTGCAGCCAAGATTACCCTCAACCTTCACTGCTTCAACCAGACCTTCCTTGTTGGTGAACACAAGGTCCAGTAGCGCTCCTCTCCTGGTTGGCTCATCCACCATTTGCATCAAAAAGTTATCATCGATGCACTGTAGGAACCCCCTGGATTGAGGATGGCTGGCTGTGTGGGCCTTCCAGCAAACATCTGGGTAGTTGAAATCCCCCATGAGAACCAGGGCCTGGGATTGAGAGGCTGCTGTCAGCTGCCTGTAAAAGGCCTCATCAGCTTCCTTCTCCTGATCAGGTGGTCTGTAATAGACACCCACCACAGTATCACCCATGCTAGCCTGCCCCTTCATTCTCACCCACAAACTCTCTACTTGCTCCTCATCTGCCCCTGGATGGATCTCAATACACTCCAGTTGCTCACTCACGTAAAGAGCAACTCCCCCACCTCACCTTGTTGGCCTGTCTTTCCTAAAAAGAACAGAGCCATCAAGGCCCACATTCCAGTTATGTGAGCTGTCCCACCACGTCTCTGTAATTGCAATGAGATCATAGTTCTCCAGCTGCACATAGACTTCTAATTCTCCCTGCTTATTCCCCATGCTTCTTGCATTGGTATACAGACACTTAAGAGATTTAATGGAGCATCTCTTACCATTGCTTGTGCCTTTTACACCTAACCCTGGGATACTTCCCCCTGGCTCATGTGTAGTGCGTCAGGTTTTATCCCCTTCCTCCTTCCAACCTAGTTTAAAGCCCTATCTATTAATCCCGCCAACTCTCCAGCAAGTATTCTCCTCCCTCTCTGAGACAGCTCTACAGAATCTATATCTCTCATACCCGGTAAATCATAAACTTCCCTGTAATCATAATACCCAAAACATTGCTGGTGGCACCAGTCTTTGAGCCATGCATTAACTGCATGTACTTTTCTGTTCCTTTCACTATTCCTGTCACCTACTGAAGGGATAGATGAGAAAACTACCTGTGCCCCTGATCCTTTGATCACCTGGCCTAGTGACTTAAAAGTCCTTTTTAATTCTCTTTTTACTTCTATGACTGATCTCATCACTGCCAGCCTGGACAACCAACAATGGGTAATAATCAGTGGGACTCACCAGACTGGGAAGTTTTTTAGTCATGTCCCTAATCCGAGCTCCAGGGAGGCAACAGGCTTCCCTGTGGGCTGGGTCTGGGTGGCAAATGGGACCCTCTGTTCCCCTTAGGATGGAGTCACCAATGACAACTACCCTCCTTTTCTTTTTAGTTGGACTGGTCCTGATGCATGGGGCTGACTTACTCAGCGAAGTCAACCCTATGGCTGCACATTCATTCACCTCTTCACTTCCTTGGCTCTCCTGTTCCAGAGCCCTGTACCTGTTCTGCAGAGGCAACTGGGCAGGTGAGGGAGGCCGGGCAGGGACCCGCCTACCTCTCCGAGCCAGGACCCTGAAGCCGTGGAAGAACCGTAGTTTTAATTGGTATGTAAAAGACTCAATATGCTGGGGCAAACAGAATCAGTGGGACAGTGGGACAATGGAGGTGTGAGATAAAGTATTCCACAAGGGGAGCTTTTCCCGGAACCTTTTCCTCAAGGACAGGATGCCCTTATCTTCAAAGATAGAACGAGATATGCAGAACCAGCCTAGGAGTTAACTGAATGGAGCTCATCAACAGGACACCTCGATGAGGACTACAATGACGACCACCTGATGACCACCGAAAGACTATTATGCATGCAGGAGTGGGCGGCAACATGTTAATGAGTTCTCCGAAGTTGCATGAATATGTATGTCTGTGGATACCCTACATTTTAGTTAGCTGTGCTGGCAGCACTGCGTTGCAGAGTTAAGACTTTCGTCCTTGAGCTCTTTCCTAAACAAGTGCATAACTCTTGCTTCCTAATTATGAAAAGAGACCCTGACCAGCCAAGTACAGCTCATGTTGAGAGCTTGCCCGTGAGAATGAACAGATAAGGTGCTTCTTGTACACCAGATGCGCATGGGAGTGAACGGGAGAGTATGATCAAAACAGACCTGGGAAAATCTGTTTTCCCTGTGTGATAACAGAGTGATTGAAGGAATACATGAGCTAATAACAACCCTGGCTGTATAGTCTGATCTCTTGTTTGTAACCCAAAAATAGTGCTTCGTGCTAGTAGGTATAAATACGTGTGCCTGCTTGCAATAAAGTGAATTCCGTTTTCCACCATCTCGGAGTTCGTGCGTGCTTCTCAACAAATGGCAGCCCGAATCGGGACTTCATCATATCCAAGAGAAGTACCCCCCAGTGAGCCGAACGGGGTGATGAATTAACTGACGCGTCCATCCTCGCCCTTCAGGAAACAGGTACGAGGACCGCGGCCGGGGGACAAAAATGGGGCAAAACGCAACACGATCGCAACAACTTCATCATGATGTACTGATGTGCATTGCAAAGGAACGCGGTTATAAGATTAGCTCACAGAAAGTGACTCTGTTACTTTTATGGATTGGTCGTAATTGCCCCTGGTATCCTGAAACAGGATCTTATGAAATTAAGGATTGGAAACGTGTAGGCGAAGAGCTAACTAAAGCACAACATGCTGGTCATGACAGTTCGCCTGATAATATAGAGACATGGAAAGCGTTGTTTGCGGCGTTGCGCTCACTGAAACCACGCGCTGCTGATGCTAGTTCTGAGAGCAGCGTGGCGAGCACTGCGGGCTCTGTTGCTACAGACCTCACTAATGATTTAATTGACTTAGCACCTATGCGGCAGACAGAGACTGCAAGTCAAACGAATTGTGTAAACCTTTTGTCTTCTCAAACTGAAACGGCGGTACAGACTAGCCAGATTAATCTCACAAGTTTGCAAGAAGGATTGATGAGTGGCTATGAGGGAATTGCGCTGAGAACTGGGGATCCGGAGGAGGACGACAGTTCCTTTGATGTTGGTCCTGACGACCCCGAGACAGAACCCAACCTTTATCCTCCGCTCACGCCGAATAGAGCCATGGTGGCATCTGCACCTACTGCTCAGGACGTTTTTTCGGGACTTTCGAAAAAGGGAAAGGGACTGTCAAAATCTGGCTCGCAGCTGTGTCAAAATAAGGGTCAGATGAACTCTCTTATTCCACTCAATTATCAACCCCCACCCTATGCACCCCCTCCCTTATCTTCTCCACAGGTTTGTCCAGCACCGTCTTCTATTACTAGGGTTCAGATTTCCCTGACGGATATTTTAACTGATCGTGATGAGCATGGTTCCCTTAACACTGACTTTTTTCCTGAGGTAGTTAAAGCTATGCCAGTAGTCATGCATACGTGGCCGGATGGGACTCAGGCACCAGACCGTCAACAGATTTCTTATAGCATGTTGAAAGAGTTGCGGCGTACAGTTGCTGAATCGGGTATTCAATCATCCTATGCTGAAAATTTAATAGAGACAATGAAAGAGGCTTTTCTTATGGTTCCTCATGATTGGAAGGTGATATTTAAGTTGATTTTAACACCCAGCCAATATACCATTTGGTATGTAGAATACAGGGAATTATGTATGTCCCGTACTACAGTAGCTCAAAATAATAATGCTCCAATTAACCCGGATCAACTGTTGGGGGAGGGTCAGTTTGCGAATCCACAGCTTCAAGCTCATCTTACTACAGAACTTTTACAGCTCGCTGCTCAATTAGCAACAAAAGCTTTTAAAAAGATTCCTGACATGAAAAAATCAAGCAAACCTTTTGGCACTATCAGACAAGCTAACCATGAACCCTACCTTCAATTTATTGATAAATTACAAGGAGCTATCGAAAGACAGGTAGATGTACCAGCGGCAGCAGATGCATTATTACTGCAGCTTGCTGTGGAGAATGCTAACGCGGACTGTAAAAGAATTCTGGAGATGCTGAGATCCACTAACAAAACAGCTACTGTTCTGTAAATATTGTTGCTGATTCACATTATGTGTATGGCCTTTTGTGTAGAATTGTGTTTGCCTTTTTAAAACATGTTTCTAATCGTGTTCTTTTTATGTTGTTTCAGAAATTATGCTTACTTTGTAGTAATCGGATACACCAATACTTTGTGACACATATTCGTTCTCATTCTAATCTGCCTGGCCCGTTAGTCGAAGGTAATGCTCGGGCTGATTCTTTGGCTGCTATGGCTGCTGTTCCTGATGTATTAGGACAGGCTAGACTTTCGCATGGTTTTTATCATCAAAATAGCAAGGCTTTATCCAAACAGTTTAACATAACATCTCGACAAGCTCAAGATGTTATTTTGTCATGTCCAGATTGTCAAGCGATCATGCCACTGAACTCTAATATAACAGCAGTCCCTCGTGGTCTTGCTCCCAATGACGTATGGCAAATGGATGTTACACATATAGTTGAATTTGGTAAACTGAAATATGTGCATGTTACTGTAGATACCTTCTCATCTTTTATTGTTGCCACAGCGCACAGTGGTGAAAAGTTTAGAGATGTTCGACTGCATTTGCTACGTGCTATTGCCACATTAGGAGTGCCATCACAGATAAAACGGATAATGGTCCAGCTTATGTTTCTAACAATTTTAAAGTATTTTTACAGGAATGGGGAATATCTCATGGGATGGGGATACCTTATTCACCAACGGGACAGAGCATTGTGGAAAGAGCACATCTCACGCTGAAAAGAATGTTACAGAAACAGAAAAGCACTGTTGTCGGAATGTCTCCACATGAGAAGTTGTCTAATGCAACGTATGTGTTAAATTTTCTGAATATATCCAGTTTTGATATGTTAACTCCTCATCTGAGATCTCAGAAAGAAAAACAGAAAGACTTGCCAAAGCCTAATGTACTGTATAAGGACATTCATACTAATGAATGGAAAGGTCCGGTACCTCTGTTGACGTGGGGAAGAGGTTACGGCTGTGTTTCTTTATCCACAGGACCTTATTGGCTGCCAGTGAAACGAATTAAGCCGTTTAATGACCATGATTTGGTTCCTATCCCGCATGATGTGGCTGTGCAGCATCCTGTTACTTCAGTAGCGTAGCAGCAACACGACCGTGCACTGGGCCTGCCTGTTGAATCCCTTTGTTTCGCCCAGTGACATGATGGGACTCTGAGGTACCGATTACCAACGATGACATGGATTGGACTGGGAGAAGATGGTTACGGCTGATGGCAGAGCAATTATGGGAAGATGTAACTGTTTTCAATGTTACCCGTTGTTCTGATATGTATTCTCCTTGTGTGACTAACAATGAAGCTTATATTGGTTGTATAAGACTGTCTAATCAAAACCACATAATAGGTGTTAAGGTTTATGGTACTAACCAGCAGAGTGATCTTTCTTTAGCTAAAAGCAAGACGGGGAAACTAGCTGCCTTTTGCTTTGTTAGAAGTGTGTGATTAAGGATCAAATTGATAGGGAGACTCCCTTGCATTCTTCCTTCAGCCCTGGCCAAGCTGTGAGAAGAATTCAACGGAGCAAATAACACCAGATGTTCCCGCACTCAATGTTATGTAAGGTTGTTTATTTAATAGTATAAATGCTGGACCCTCTTGCAGCGACTTCAGAAACCTCACCTACGAGTGGACGCACTGCGTAGGATTTCCCAATTGTCGGGAGGGTTCTCCAGAAACGTCGCTGCAACAGGGGCTCCCCAGCACTGCGGGTCTGGATGATTTAGGGATTTGTGTTTAATAGAATTTGTTGTTGTGGGAAGTGTTTTGTTTTGTTCTTTATCATTATAGTCAACGATCTCACCTGAAGTGCTGCCCAAGGGGTCCGAAGAACTGAAAAATACATCTTATGACTTTGATGGTGATCCAAAAAACAAAAAAGGGGGAATTGTGGATACCCTACATTTTAGTTAGCTGTGCTGGCAGCACTGCGTTGCAGAGTTAAGACTTTCGTCCTTGAGCTCTTTCCTAAACAAGTGCATAACTCTTGCTTCCTAATTATGAAAAGAGACCCTGACCAGCCAAGTACAGCTCATGTTGAGAGCTTGCCCGTGAGAATGAACAGATAAGGTGCTTCTTGTACACCAGATGCGCATGGGAGTGAACGGGAGAGTATGATCAAAACAGACCTGGGAAAATCTGTTTTCCCTGTGTGATAACAGAGTGATTGAAGGAATACATGAGCTAATAACAACCCTGGCTGTATAGTCTGATCTCTTGTTTGTAACCCAAAAATAGTGCTTCGTGCTAGTAGGTATAAATACGTGTGCCTGCTTGCAATAAAGTGAATTCCGTTTTCCACCATCTCGGAGTTCGTGCGTGCTTCTCAACATATGTCTAAACTGTATAAAAGCTGTACGTTTGGCCTTTCTCGGGGCACACACTAGACGGAGCTATCCTCTGTGTGTCCTGCGCAGCAATAAAGAATACCTGCTTAATAGACATCAGGGCTATTAAGTTCTGATTTCAGCTTTTCACGGCATCAACCCGTTTCCATTCCCCCCCATCTCTTTGGTCCCCTCCTTTGACCTGATAGCCAGAGGGGTAGGGATTCCCTGTTGCATGTGGAGATGGCTGTGTGTGCATCAGGGAGTGGCTCCACCAATCTATCTCTCTTTCACACTCCCTGATGCTCCTCAGCCTCTCCACTTCTTCTTTTAGCTCTACCACAAGATGGAGGAGATCATCCAACTGACCGCACCTCACACAGGCACTGTCAGTTGCAGCCTCTGGGAGGCACAGGCTCAGGCACTCCCTGCAGCTGGCAGCCTGCACAGCTGCATCCTTGTGCTGGAGCACTGTTTGGGTCCCCACACTCCTTCTCGTGGTGGCTTTCTGTCTGGTGGCAACTATGATGGGAAAAAAAGAAGAAAAAAAAAGGAAAAGAAAATGACACCCCCCCAAAAAAAAAAAAAAAAAAGACCAATAACCACTCCTTTCACCTCTTCTGCCCAGGGTCTGCAATCCTCGCCCTCCCTGAGCCACCAGTAACACCCCCCTGTGCCCGCGGATCACCAGCGTCCGACAGGTCCTCCCCTCCCCCACACTCGCTCCGCTCTCAAGAGTCAGCCGCTCTGGCCGCTTTTGAGTTTCGCGGGCTGCCGGCTTCCTCCTCGCCTACATCACTCGCTCCCGCCTCGCGAGATTCCCTCTCAGTTCCGGGTCCCGCTCTCTCTTCTCAGCTTCACCGTCCCCGGCAAAGCCCCCTCTCGCCTCAATCCGCCCAGAAACCAGAGAAACAACCGCTCTTACTGCTGCCGCTGTCCACGCAGTCCGGAGGAGTCAGCCCAATGATTAGCTAACACTGAGTTTTATATTTATGTCTACAGTATCCTATGTTTGGCATATATATTCCATAATCACTGTCCTACTCTTCAAAATTAATAATGCATGCATGAACTTAAATGTGATTAATTAATTGAATTTTGGGGACTTGCAGCTGTTCTAAAATGTGAACTTATAAGTAAATTTGTGTACTGGGTTCAGCTGGGATAGGGTTAATTTTAAATGGGGGGGGGGGGGGGCTAGTCGGGAATTGCTGAACCAAACTAGTCGCTAGCCAAAGGGATATTTGATACTATCAAGACATCATACTCGGGGTATATAGAGGGAGCTGGCCAGTCCGTGGTCTCTCTCTTTCTGGTTCTCAGTCCAGGCGCGTCACTGGGTTCCGGGTGGTGAGATCCGCGTTACATGTTACTCACGTTATATCTGGTTAAACATTACTGTTATTTCACTGTTATTGTTACCATTTATGTTCACCATTAAAACAAACTGTTTTTATCTCAACCCCACGAGGCTCTGCCTGCGGCTCCTTTCGGCCTCTTCCCCTCACTCTCAGTAGGGGGGAGCGAGCGAGGGAGCGACCACGTGGTTCCTTTGTTTCTTTCCCACCGGTCACTCGGCTCGAACCACGACAATTTGTGGAATTGAAAACTTAATCTCCTCATTTCACATAGATGAAATTACCTATAATTTTACTGGGAATGTGAAAAATGTTTGCTTGTATATTTATACTTAGTTTTAGGAAAGACATTCTCATCTCTTTGAGTGACCCTGCTAACCTAGCTTATCTCTAATATACAGTCATTTTTCCTACACTTGGGAAAAAGTAAATCTAAAAGTCACTTCTGTTGGGATAAATTATGAAATAATAAAGCAGAATATAAGAGATAGAAACAAGTAATTTACAAATTTATTGGAGCAATACACACAAATGCAAAAATCTCTGCTCTAACCAAAAGGTAAACAAATTATAGAAGTAAGAAAAATGGTAGGAGGATGTAAGGATATAAGCTACTGCATTGATAAAAAGACAGTTTTAAAAAAACTTTGCTTCAAATATAATGAAAAATGAAAACAGCAGAGAGTAGGACAATATGATAAGGTCACAGGTAAATAGATAAAAAGTTTATAAGGTCAAATGTAAAAAGACTGGAGAAAGGCCACCTAGGCATGAGAGTAGCAAATGACTAATACAAGGAGACAGTTAAAAAGAAAAACAGTTGTGTAGAAACTGAGATCTATTTAGCATTGTGGAAGTCCTTGTAGAAGCTCATTCTTTATGAAACACTGAGGAAGAAATTGTTCATGGCTTTATTGAAGCCCCTAAAGCTCTTTGATGAACATTCTCGTGGGAGCAAAACTAAAGCTATTGGGGAGCCATTTTTTTACCTTGTGTCAAACACAGCTCCTGAAAAAAAAAAAGTTTTCTTTAATTTCTTTATCTGAATAGATGTTAATTGTTTATGATACTTGAGATCTTACTACAGTCTCTTCCATGTTGGCTGGCTCTTTTAGGTAGTCTATTCCTTATGAAAAAAAAATTGCATCAGGAGCTTCACAGTATTAGAAGCCTTTAACTGCCTGCAAAATTTCACAGAATCACAGAACATTAGGGGCTGGAAGTGACCTCAAAAGATCATCTAGTCCAGCCCCCCTGCCAGAGCAGGATCACCTACAGCAGGTCACACAGGAAGGCGTCCAGGCGGGTTTTGAATGTCTCCAGAGAAGGAGATTGCACAACCTCCCTGGGCAGCCTGTGCCAGTGCTCTGTCACCCTCACAGGGAAAAAGTTTTTCCTAATGGTTTTGTGGAACCTCCTATGTTCCAGCTTGAACCCATTGCCCCTTGTCCTGTCATTGGACATTGCTGAAAAGAGCCTGGCTTCGTCCTCCTGACACTCCCTCTTGATATATTTATAAACATAAATGAGGTCACCCCTCAGCCTCCTCTTCTCCAAGCTAAAGAGATCCAGCTCCTTCAGCCTTTCCTCATAAAGGAGATGTTCCACTCCCTTCATCCCGTTCTACTCCCTGTGGCTCTGCGCTGGACTCTCTCAAGCAGTTCCCTGTCTCTCTTGAGCTGAGGGGCCCAGGACTGGACACAATATTCCAGATGCGGCCTCACCAGGGCAGAGCAGAGGGGCAGGAGGACCTCTTTCGACCTACTTGCTACTCCCCTTCTAACACACCCCAGGATGCCATTGGCCTTCTTGCTGAAATCCAGACAGACCACACCCACTGCACGGCCACCATCCATCCACCTGGTTATGTCTGCAGAAAAGGGTCTCAGGTTGGTCAAACATGACTTCCCCTTGGCAAAGCCATGCTGACTGCTCCTAATAACCTTCTTATCCTTGATATGCCCAGAGACAGCGCCGGGGATAAACTGTTCCATCACCTTTCCAGGGATGGAGGTGAGGCTGACCAGTCTGTAGTTACCTGGGTCCTTCTTCTTGCCCTTTTTGAAGACTGGAGTGACATTCGCTTTCCTCCAGTCTTCAGGCACCTCACCTGTTACCCACGACTTACCAAAGATGATGGAGAGTGGCCTAGCAATGACTCCCGCCAGCTCCCTCAGCACCCGTGGGTGCATCCCATCAGGGCCCATGGATTTATGAATGTTTAAGTGTTCAAACTGATCCTTAACCCAGTCCTCCTGTATTGGGTTGGTCTGGCCAGATTTTAGCGGCAGGGGGGGAGCTGCAGGGTGGCTTCTTCAAGAAGCTGCTAGAAGCTCCCCGAGTTTGATAGAACCAATGCCAGCCAGCTCCAAAGAGGGACCCGCCGCTGGCCAAGGCTGAGCCTATCAGTAAAGTGATAGGAGAGGAACGCCCCTGTGAAAAACATATTTAAGAACAGGGACAAAGAACTGCACCTTAACAGCTGGCAGAGAGATGGAGGAGTGAGAATCTGTGCAGACACCAAGGTCAGTGAAGAAGGAGGGGGAGGAGGATGAGCTCCAGGCACCAGATCAGAAAGAGTCTCCCCGGGTCCGTGGTGAAGACCACGGTGAAGCAGGTTGTCCCACTGCAGCCCATGGGCAAGGTGCAGATGTCCACCGTGAGGATCACCGCGTAGATGTCCACCGTGTAGAGGATTCCATGCCGTGTGGGTGGATGCCTGAAGGGGACTGTAGCCCGTGGGAAGCCCGCATCAGAGCAAGTCACTGCCGGAACCTGTAGCCCGTGGAAGAGAGAAATGCCCACGCTGGAGCAGGTTGGCTGGTGGGACTTTTGGGACGCTGCTGGGGACTCACGCTGGAGCAGTTTCCCCTGAAGGACTGCACCTCAGACTCACGAGGGGTGGGCTGCCCCTCGTGAGGTGTCTCACGTCGGGCAGTTTGTGATGAATTGCCCTTCGTGAGACGACTCACGCGGAAAAGAGAGCATGAAGCTTGTCTCCCGTGAGAGGGACCCCACAATGGCCTGGGGAAGAGTGAAGAATCCTCCTCCAGAGTGAAGAAGCAGTAGTGGAACTGACGTTGGATGAACTGACTGTAACCCCCATTCCCTGTCCCCCTGCGCCGCTCGGGAGGAGGAGGTGGAGAAACCGGGATTGATGTTAAGCCCAGGAAGAAGGGAGGGATAGGGGGAAGGTGTTTTTCTTTTAAGATCTGTTTGCTTTTTCTTATTTCTCACTACTCCTCTCTGATTTGTTGTCTCAATAAATGTAATTAATTTCCCCAAAATCGAGTCTGTTTTGCCCGGGACGGTAAATGAAAGTGATCTCCCTGTCCTTATCTCAAACCCTGAACCCTTGGAAATATTTTCTCCCCCTTTCTAGCAATGAAGGGGGAGTGAGAGAGCAGCTGTGTGGGCACCTGGCTGCCAGCCAGGGTCAAACCACAACAGTTAGGAATACAAAAAATCTCCTTGTCATCATCTTCTAGCTCTTTCAAATGAATGCTGTTAAGCAGAAATAGATTTATGCCTGATAGATGGACAACAGGAGTGCAACGAACGGACTGAGAAGATTCCTCTTTTTTATTTTCACCATTTGTCTAACATGGATAGAAAGAGATTGACTCAGCTAGCCAGTATTTTCCTGCACCCCATTTGTGTTTTCCGCATTGGTATGCAATATTTATTGATAGTGAAGGGGGAGTGAGAGAGCGGCTGTGTGGGTTCATTGCTGCCGGCCAGTGTCAAACCATGACACCTCCTCAACCAGGGCAAACTCCTCCTTTATCCTGACTTCCTCTGGGGCCTCAGGGGACTGAGGCTCCTGAGGACAGTCTCCAACAGTGTAGACAGAGGCAAAGAAGGCATTCAGCAACTCTGCCTTCTTTCTGTCCTCTGTCTCCAGGACACCCATCTCATTCACCAGAGGGCCTACATTGCCTCTAGTGTTAGTTTTGTCAGCAATGTATTTGAAGAAGCCCTTTCTGTTGTCCTTGACCTCCCTTGCAAGGTTGAATTCCAAGGAGGCCTTAGCTTTTCTAATTGCCTCCCTACATTCTCTGACCACAGTCCTATACTCCACCCAAGTGGCCAGCCCTTCCTTCCACAATTTATATACCCTCCCCTTCCACCTGAGTCTGCCCAGCAGATCCCTGGTTAACCATGTAGGTCTCCTGGATCTCTTTATTGATTTCCTACCTGATGGGATGCACTGATCCTGAGCCTGGAAGAAGTGGTCCTTGAATGCCAACCAACTCTCTTGGGCCCCTTTACCTTCCAGTTCCCTGTCCCAAGGGGTTTCCCCCAGCAATTGCTTGAAGAGGCCAAAGTTGGCCCTGCTGAAGTCCAGGGTTGCGATCCTGCTTGGGATTCTGTTTTTACTGCACAGGATCCTGAACTCCACCATCTCATGGTCGCTGCAGCCAAGGCTGCATCCTCAGCCTTCACTGCTTCAACCAGACCTTCCTTGTTGATGAACACAAGGTCCAGCAGCACTCCTCTCCTGGTCAGCTCATTCACCGTTTGTATCAAGAAGTTATCATCGATGCACTGGAGGAACCCCCTGGACTGAGGATGGCTGGCTGTGTGGGACTTCCAGCAAATATCTGGGGAGTTGAAATCACCCATGAGAACCAGGGCCTGGGATTGAGAGGCTGCTGTCAGCTGCCTGTAAAAGGCCTCATCAGCTTCCTTCTCCTGATCAGGTGGTCTGTAGTAGACACCCACCACAGTATCACCCATGCTAGCCTGCCCCTTCATTCTCACCCACAAACTCTCTACTTGCTCCTCATCTGCCCCTGGACAGATCTCGATACATTCCAGTTGCTCTCTCATGTAAATTTCTATGTAGTGGGTCAGTTTTCTTTATGTTTTTTGTCTGGGGGAAGACATCTGAGAGAACTAGGATATGTCAAATACTAACATGACTAATATCCCTTTCTTCTGAAACCTTTTCTCCAATCTATGTTTGTTCAACATTAAATTTCACTGAAGAGATCCAAAACATTTAATACTCCAAATTGTTTACTTGAGATGAGAATTTATGTAATTTGACTCCATACCTGATCCTGATGGAGACCACCAGAGCGTGAAGGCACCCCCTTGATATGCCTGGCTCCTGGCTCCCCCATTGCATGGGAATAGCAATGGCAATCCATTGCCTCTTGACAGGCCAAAACTCCCTACACCTGCTCCTGCTTTCCCTACTGTGTGGGAGTAGGAATGGCAATCCATTGCCTCCTGATAACCCAAAACTTCCTGTACTTTGTATTTGGGGTGTTTTTCCACCAGCACCCCCAAATATGACAATAACATGGGCATGCGCGATTGGTGGGAAACACCAGAATATTTTGCAACCAAAGAGGAGCTAGTATGGAAAAGTACCTGACAAAAGTCAGTTATCTTGGACCCTATAAATTGCAATTCTAAGAGAGACGCTTTGAGCTCTCCTTGATTGTAGCGTGCTGTGACCAGCAACTCCCCTGAGTTAGAATGCCTCTCAGGTACCAAACTCCGGAGGCCATCTTCTGACAGAAGGCAAATCATTGCATATCATCCTCCTCCAATCTCAACTATTGCCCATTGGTGAATGTCAATGATGCATTGTGAGTCTTGGCTCTAAACTCAAGAAGAAGGAAATTTTAACTGTAGGCTAGCCTCTCCATCCACCTCTTTACTTATTAATGTCTTTAAATGCATATTTGCTCTCCCAAGTGTGGATGTTCATAGCGTGGATTTGATTGTCTAGACACATCTATTTTGATAGCCATATATTCCATATTTATGCATGCATACATATATATAAAAACATATATCCTTTGATTGAATTACCTTGTAGTAATTTAGTGTGAATCTTGTAATCTAAAGAATCTGTAATTAAGGCACTATAACCCATTTTATCAAATTGTTTTTTAAATCTCTAAATTGATTAATGATTAAGTGCTGCTAAAATTTAACTCTCTTATATAGCTCATTTCTTATCTAACCCGTATCATTAATAAATTTTGAATAATCATTAGCTTCAACCTTTGCCAATTCATCCTTCCTGCGACAACCACTGTTTGAAACTTACAGCAAATTTCTTGGTCTACAATAAGATGTGATTTTATGTTTTAAGTCACTATATTTTCATAGAATCATAGAATGCATTGGATTGGAAGGGACCTTTAGAGGTTATTTAGTCCAACCCCCCTGCAGTGAGCAGCCCCATCAAGCCTGATCTTGAATGTCTCCAGGGATGGAGCCTCCACCACCTCTCTGGGCAACTTGTACCAGTGTTTCATCACCCTCATGGTAAAGAACTTCTTCCTAATGTCTAATCTAAATCTACCCTGCTCTAGTGTAAAACCATTGCCCCTCGTCCTACTGCTACATGCCCTTGTAAACAGTCCCTCCCCAGCTTTCCTGTAGGTTTCCTTCAGGTACTGGAAGGCTGCTATAAGGTCTCCCCAGAGCCTTCTCTTCTCCAGGCAGAACAGCCCCAACTCTCTCAACCTGTCCTCATAGCAGAGGTGCTCCAGCCCTCTGATCATTTTTGTGGCCCTCCTCTGGACCCGCTCCAACAGCTCCACATCCTTCTTGTGTTGAGGACTCCACAGCTGGATGAAGTACTTTGGGTGATGTCTCACCAGAGCAGAGCAGAGGGGCAGAATCACCTCTCAATCTGCTAGAGTTCTGTTACTATATTAGTCACATTATGTATCTTGTTAGAAATATTTAAGAAGTCTCACAGGAAATTATGGGCATGGATTCAAGTAAGATTTCCTCCCTGCTACTGAGTGGCATCTTCCTGACAGTCTGTAAGAAGAGGCAGCTGTCTTCTGGAAATTACATTGCAAGGGAACAATAAGGGCAGTAGTTCCTTAGTACAGTAGTAGATTTATTTAGTAAAACTTCTGTAACAACAGGTGAGAAAAAATAAAACTCAGCCTCCAGTAATATTAGACATGAAAAAAGATAGAAAAGGAGAAATGGGGGACTACATTACCTGGAGCAATGACTTATAAGCCACTATGGACAACACTGGAAACGCCTCTTTAATTAAATTGGTGACTATGAAGCCAACACAACGCTGGAAGAACTAACTTCCTTAACTTAAAACATGCCTCTTCCTACACTGATGATATTAAAATAATCCAACCTAGAAATATTTTTTATTCTGTATAAAGATCCCAACTGCCTACTTAACTGCACTTTTTGAATTTGATAAAAGGGTCACTTTGCCCTCTTTTCTTTAGGCTCAGCCACACAAACATCAGCTTGAGCTGTAGTTTTCTAAGTTATTGTGCAAAACAAGTACTGCCCTAAAAATATGCTGTTGCTTGAATTTTGAGGTACTCTCTCCAGAGACTGAATTTCCTGATATGAGATTCAAATTAACAGGAAATGCCTTTCCTGTGTTTTTTAGGTTGCAAAGCTAATGAGTTTGTTTTCAATGAAGAAAAAAAAAAAAAAGAAAAGACAAGTTTGCATTTTGTAATTTCCCTGAATTAAAAAATCCCTGGATTTTTAAAGGAATTGCATCTAGAACCTGACAACTTTGGCAAGTTTTATTTTACTCTGCATCTAGCCCTATTAGAACTGATTGGAATGCTTGTGAAGTAGCTGAGTGCAAAGACTCACTCAGTCAAGTTATTTTTATATAGAGAAAATGAACAGCTCTAATTAGAAAGGTCTGTCCATGTGTATATAGCTATGCCACATCTAACTAATTCACTTCAACTATATAAAAAAATTCTATATAAATTCAACACTCAATTTGAACAATAACTATAGAATATATACTTTGTAGTTAAATACAAGGAAATAATTTACTGATTTCTGATATACTAAAGCAAAGTGATAGTTAATACCAATTCTGAAGAAAAATGTGTGCTTTAAAATCAACTAACTTTTCAAGTCATCTTGAAATTCATTGCTGTATGTAAAGCAAAACCATGGAGCTGAAATACACGTGCAAATTTCCTTTTTAATACTAGTTATATCAGTTACATATTTGATTTAAATTTCTGAATGAAAAAAATGGAAAGAAGTTAGGCTAATCAAAGATAAACCTTACAAAATGCTTTAAACATATTTTCTCTTTCTAATTTTCAATATCATCACTTCCAAAAGAATTTGCTTACTCTAAGGCTCTGTATCAAAAGTTTTATTTCATAATATACTCACACAGAAGCAGATTTCCCCATCTGGTTGTCTAATAATTTTATTTTTTTCCCACATAATATTAATGGAAAACCTTAAGCTTCACTGTGCTCTGCCCAGAACATGGGCTGGGAGGAAAAAGAAGAAATATAACTAAAGTCACAGGCAAACACCAGCCTGCCCTTTACTCTCTTGCTATGACAACAAACTCCCCAGACATCTTGTTAAGAACAGCAACTGTGTTGTCAGAGCAGTACAAAGGGCAGAGAACTAGAGGCAGGACTGTAAAAAGCCCTTTTCTTCTAAACTTTAGGTAAAATAAAATTTGTACGTGATGTATAATTTTTAGAGACCTTCAGTACATTTCCTAAAGATAAAAGAGGAAAAGTTCAGGCCATGGAAATAAACAAAAATCTCACCTTATTATGTTCATGCTTGTATGGGATTTTGAGGGTATCCATGGCTCTGATCATGGCCTGCATTGCTGTAAATATATTCTGGTACACCAGTTTTGTAAAGCCCCTTTTGTCTTCATCAGAGTAACCTGATCCATGAATGATTCTCATCTGTTTGATGAACGTGCTTTTGCCACTCTCTCCTGTGCCTGCAAGACAAATAAGAATATATTTCAGCCACTGGGCACAAACATGACTTTTCTATACAAAGCAAACAGCTTGTTCAGTGCAGGGCAGAACGCTGTCAATTGGTTATGGTGCTTTTAAGGCACTTGCTTGAAGACAAAATAGAAGTAGAAAAAAAGATAGCAGTGATTTAATAACTAGTAACTAAACCAAAATATACACTCAAAAATATCTAGAATATACCACTGTATATTTAAAATTATAAGCATAAATTTCCATTCCTGAAGATATAGTTCTCAACAACAATTATCTTTAGGGAATTACTATGAGATGTTCTATTACAAAAAATCATAGAGTAAGAAAAAATTATCTTGCTTGGCCAACCTTCAGGACATTATGGTAAGCAGCAATATACAACCATAACATAAATTTGTTAGAAAGGCAAACAATATAACAATTACAGTTTTGCAAAATTCAACCTCAGAAACATAGAAAATCAGCTTTGATTAAAATTAGTCCCATATTTCTTAATGGAGAGTCATTATTCCTTTAAATTTCTTTATATCTTTGTACTTTACACAAAGCACAAATAATAACTTACAAATTAACATTCTGAATGTTTAACAATTTAAAGTTAAGATCTGTTTGTTGGGAATTTCACAAAGTATATATCACACAGTATTTTTTCCTTTGGCCCAATTCAGTCACACTGTGATTAAGAGAGCTTAGCCAAGCAAACAAATCATATGAATAATTTATAAGAAGGAACTGAAATTTAGAACAAACAGTTGCACAGCCGCTGTGGACTTTGTTTATCTTCAGCCCCAGTTTGTATAAAAGAAATTTCTAACATAAGTCTTCCTTACACATGCATTCCCAGAAAAATCAAGCACAATGTTATATACAGATCTATTTTACTTCCCCTGTGGAAATACAAATGGTTGTTATTGCAATGAAAGTTCCCCAAAGTTGAAAAGTTAGACTGAGCCACAATCAGCCTTCCCTATGATCCCCAGGCTGTGCTGTGGTCAAGAGCAAAGCACCAAATACACAGACGATCTCTGCAGGGCACTGACTGGCCACCAGGATGCAGTCTAACATAGGAGAGAGAACATGACTTTTCTCAGGAGTTTATAAAATGAGACCTAGGCAATGCAGAACTAGTGCATACTAAAAGAAATTCTTCAGTCCACCTTTAGATGTCAGTTTTCCCCTTTTTCTGAAACCTATGCAATCGAGTCATGTTCTTATATATGAAGTGAAATAAAGTATCATATCATGCATTGCTTTAATAGTTCTGTAAAATTTTCCACTTTCTCCTGCAAGATATATTTCACACATTTAGTACAGAATTCGGTTCAATATGAACCCATAAAGCACAGAATAGTATATGTCATGCCTTTTTGACATGATGAACTCTTATTGAAAATTTTGCTTCAACTAAGGCATAAGAAAATAATTTGCACCATTTTGCTGTCGAGACCAGCTTCAGAGCAAGTAAGACTGCACTGGGGAAGGAATCTAAGCAAAAAAAAAGGCTGACAAAAAGCTCTTTTGGGGGCTTTTTTTAAGCCGGCTACAGCAACCAAACCTGAGGCCGCACCGGCAGCTCCAGGACGGACACCCGAGATAGCGTGGGCGGAGCCACCCTCAGCGGCGCGGCGATTTTAAACACGGTAATCAGCTGTTAACTGTGCCCTCGGGGTATAAGAAGCCTTGGGGAGGGCGGGGACTAGTCCCTGTTCACTGAATAAAAGGTTTGAAAGGGTAAGTCTTTGTTAAAAGGCAAGTACTTAAAAGAGTTGTAAACTATTCCGTACACAGCTTTCTGAGAGTCTTTGGATTGTAGAGCCAACTATGGTTGCCACCAGATCAATGGTTGTTACAAAAACTGTGGTCACCCAAACAGAGGCCCCATGTAAGCATGTGGGTGTTCAGGCCTCGGGCTGCAGAGAGGGCAGGAGCCTGGCACTGGCCATGGAGGGTAGTGGAGACGATGCCTGTGTCCGATGTGACCAGGTGAATGATCTGCTTAGCCTGGTGGCTGAGCTGAAGGAGGAATTTGAAAGGCTGAGGAGCATTAGGGAGTCAGAGAGAGAGATAGATTGGTGGAGTCACGTCTTGAATGGCAAGCAGCAAGCTCCATAAACAGCAGAATATCCCCCCACCTCTGGCCATCAGGCAAAAGAGGGGGACCTAAAGGATAGGGAGGAGTGGAAGCAGGTGCCTGCCAGGAGAGGAAGGAAAATCCTTGCCCGGCCTCCCTCACCTGCCTGGTTGCCCCTGCTTTTGGTTATGCAGATTGCTAATGATGAGATAGTAGAGAGATGGCCAGAAGCAATCAAAAGGGACTTTAGGGCACTGGGGCGGATGCTAGAAGGATCAGGCGCACAGGTTGTGTTTGCCTCTATTCCTTCAATTATGAGGAAAAATAGTGGTAGGTTTGACAAAGTGCAGCAGATTAATACTTGGCTAAAGGGGTGGTGCCAGCGGTCTAGCTTTGGATTTTTTAACCATGGGGAGATCTACAGGGCACCTGATCTACTGAAACAAGCTGGGGTTCAAATGACACAAAGGGGAAAAAGGATCCTTGGTCACGAGCTGGTGGGACTCATAGAGCGTTCTTTAAACTAGATATGAAGGGGGATGGGGTTATAGCTGGGATTGCAGTGGGGCAGTGCTCTAGAAATTATGAGGACCGGGTGGCCTCCCATCCCCCTAGGGTGAGATCAGTGTGCTCAGCTTGCTCCCTGAAATGCTTATACACCAATGCACGCAGCATGGGGAATAAGCAGGAGGAGCTAGAAACCTGGGTTCGGGCAGGAGATTATGATCTGGTGGCAATTACAGAGACATGGTGGGACAGCTCACATGACTGGAATGTGGTCATGGGTGGCTATGTCCTTTTCAGGAAAGACAGGCCAGCCAGGCGAGGTGGTGGAGTCGCTCTTTACGTGAAAGAGCAACTACAATGTCTTGAATACCATCCAGGCATGGATGAGGAGCAAGTTGAGAGTGTATGGGTTAGAATTAAGGGGCAGGCTGGCAGGAGAGATACTGTTGTGGGTGTCTATTACAGGCCACCAGATCAGGGTGAGGAAGTTGATGAGGCCTTCTACAGGCAGCTGAGAGCGGTCTCACAATCACAGGCCCTGGTTGTCGTGGGGGATTTTAACTTCCCTGATATTTGCTGGAAGGACAACTCAGCCAGCCAGCCACAGTCCAGGAGGTTCCTCCAGTGCATCGATGATAATTTTCTGATGCAAATGGTGGAGGAGCCGACTAGGAGAGGAGCACTGCTGGACCTCATCCTCGCTAACAAGGAGGATCTGGTTGAAGCAGTAAAGGTTGAGGGCTGCCTTGGCTGCAGTGACCATGAAATGGTGGAGTTCAGGATCTCATGTAGCAGAAACAAAATAGCAAGCAGAATTGCAACCCTGGACTTTGCCAAGGCAAACTTGGGCTTTTTCAAACAGTTACTCGAGAAAATCCCATGGGCAAGGTTGTTTGAAGGTAAAGGGGCCCAAGATAGTTGGTTAGCGTTCAGGGACTGCTTCTACCGTGCTCAAGATCAGAGCATCCCGCCACGTAGGAAGTCAAGGAAGGGAGCCAGGAGACCTGCGTGGCTCAACAGGGATCTGCTGGGTAAGCTCAAGTGCAAGAGGAGAATTTACAGATCTTGGAAGGCAGGGCTGGCCACTTGGGAAGAATATAAAGCTGTTGTCTGAGGATGTAGGGAGGCAACTAGGAAAGCAAAGGCCTCCCTAGAATTGAACCTGGCGAGAGGGGTCAAGGACAACAGGAAGAGCTTTTTCAAATACGTGGCAGATAAAACTACCACCAGAGGCAATGTAGGCCCACTGATGAATGAGGTGGGTGCCTTGGTGACAGAAGATACAGAGAAGGCGGAGTTACTGAATGCCTTCTTTGTCTCTGTCTACTCTGCCGGAGGCTGTCCTGAGGAGCCCCATTCCTCTGAGGCCCCAGAGGAAGTCAGGACAGTGGGGGAGTTTGTGACTGTGAACTGGCTAAGGGGAAGAAGCCAAAGAGTTGTGGTCAATGGGGCGGAGTCTGGTTGGAGGCCTGTATCCAGTGGAGTCCCTCAAGGTTCGGTACTGGGACCAGTATTATTCAATATATTCATCGATGACTTGGATGAGGGACTAGAGAGTACTATCAGCAAGTTTGCTGATGACACCAAGCTGGGAGGAGTGGCTGAGATGCCAGAAGGCTGTGCTACCATTTAGGGAGACCTGGACAGGCTGGAGGGTTGGGCGGGGAAAAATTTAATGAAATATAACAAGGGTGTGCAGATACCCTACAATTTAGTTAGGTGTGCTGGCAGCACTGCGTTGCAGAGTTAAAACTTTCGTCCTTGAGCTCTTTTCTAAACAAGTACAAAACTCTTGCTCGCTAATTATGGAAAGAGACCCTGACCAGCCGAGTACAGCCCGTGAGAATGAACAGATAAGATACTTCTTGTACACAAGATGTGCATGGGAGTGAACGGGAGAGTATGATCAAAACAGACCTGGGAAAATCTGTTTTCCCTGTGTGATAACAGAGTGATTGAAGGAGTACATGAGCTAATAACAACCCTGGCTGTATAGTCTGATCTCTTGTTTGTAACCCAAAAATAGTTCTTCGTGCTAGTAGGTATGAATATGTGTGCCTGCTTGCAATAAAGTAAATTCCGTTTTCCACCATCTCGGAGTTCGTGCGTGCTTCTCAACACAAGGGTGAGTGTAGAGTCTTGCATCTGGGTAGGAACAACACCAGGTTCCAGTATAAATTGGGGAATGACTTATTAGAGAGTAGTGTAGGGGAAAGGGACCTGGGAGTCTTGGTGGGCAGCAGGATGACCATGAGACAGCACTGTGCCCTTGTGGCCAAGAAGGCCAATGGCATCCTGGGGTGTATTAGAAGGGGGGTGGTTAGTAGGTCGAGAGAGGTTCTCCTTCTCCTCTACTCTGCCCTGGTGAGACCCCATCTGGAATATTGTGTCCAGTTCTGGGCCCCTCAGTTCAAGAAAGACAGGGAACTGCTGGAGAGAGTCCAGCACAGGGCAACTAGGATGATTAAGGGAGTGGAGCATCTCCCTTATGAGGAAAGGCTGAGGGAGCTGGGGCTCTTTAGTTTGGAGGAGACTGAGGGGTGACCTCATTAATGTTTACAAATATATCAAGGGTGAGTGTCATGAGGATGGAGCCAGGCTCTTCTCGGTGACAACCACTGATAGGACAAGGGGTAATGGGCTGAAACTGGAACATAAGAGGTTCCGCTTAAACTCGAGAAGAAACTTCTTCTCAGTGAGGGTGACGGAACACTGGAACAGGCTGCCCAGAGAGGTTGTGGAGTCTCCTTCTCTGGAGACATTCAAGACCTGCCTGGACACGTTCCTATGTAGCATAATCTAGGTGTTCCTGCTCTGGCAGGGGGATTGGACTTGATGATCTTTCGAGGTCCCTTCCAATCCCTAACATTCTGTGATTCTGTGACATGTCTCTAAATCATTGGAATACAAAGTAATTCCATTTTTGGTCAACATAATGTTTCTTTAAGCAGTAATCCATATTTCTTAAAAAAAACATCATAAAATACAAATTTAGCAACCAAGATGGTAAGAACATGTTTGTATCATATACTCTGTTTTAAAATAAAATAAAAATTGAAGTTTGTAATTATTTTAATTCTCTACTGGGTATTTAGGTAGCAATCAAAATCACACACAACTGGAAATAAAACATGCTGATAAAGCCATCTGCATTACATTAAACAGTATTTCAGATTATTTATAGACTGCGAGTCTATAAAAATTGTAATATATAGGCAAACAAAATTAAAATGCAAAGAATATAAAGCCTAAGGAGACTATATATTATGCAACTTTGTGGCACTGTACTAATGTTTTGTCAGACTAAGGTTGATAATAAACTGTATTTGAAGACATAAAGGTATGCTAAAATTTACCAAGATTATGATACACTGAATTAAAACTATTTTTACCACTGCCTTCGGCTTTTCTGCAAGTCTTTAAGGGAAGAGAATTGGACCCAATGTCTTTTGCCATAGGCTCACGTACACACAAAGTACAAAACTACACATACATATATAAAAATGTCATTTCTCTCTGCTTATGTGCTTCCTCAAGTCTGTCCCTTCTTAGTTCAATGCTCAATAAACCATCCTGTTTCTTCCCACAAGCTAATGTTGTGGTTAAGCCAGCAGCAATGGTGAAAATATTTCTAGCCCTCCTTAATTGCATGTAGTGTCACATGTCCTGCACTTGGGTCTTAACAATCCCGTGCAGTGTTACAGGTTTAGGGAAGAGTGGCTGGAAAGCTGCCCTGGAAATGAAACTGGGGATGCTGGTGGACAGCTGGCTGAACATGAGCCAGCAGTGTGCCCAGGTGGCCAAGGAGGCCAACGGCAGCCTGGCTTGTATCAGAAATAGTGTGGCCAGCAGGAGCAAGGAAGTGATTGTGCCCCTGTACACTCACCTATACCTCAAATCCTGTGTCCAATTTTGGGCCCCCCACTACAGGAAAGACATTGAGGTGCTGGAGCACGTCCAAAGAAGGGCAACGAAGCTGGTGAAGGGTCTAGAGCATGTGTCTTATGAGGATCAGCTGAGGGAACTGCGGCTGTTCAGGCTGGAGAAAAGGAGGCTGAAGGGAGACCTTCTCACTCTCTACAACTACCTGAAAGGACATTATAGTGAGGTGGGTGTTGGTCTCTTCTCCCAAGTAACAAGCAACAGGACAAGAGGAAGTTGCCCCAAGTTGCACCAGAGGAGGGTTACATTGGACATTAGGAAAAATGTCTTAACCTAAAGGGTTGTCAAGCATTGGAACAAGCTGCCTGGGGAAATAGTGGGGTCACCACCCCTGGAGATATTTAAAAGACATGTAACAGTGGAGCTTAGGGACATTGTTTAGACTTGGTAGTGTTAGGTTAATAGTTGGACTCTATGGTCTTAAGGGTCTTTTTCAACCAAAATGATTCTATGATTCTATGTACAGGGGCAAAACATTAAAAGTATTCCTGATCAAAAGGAAATCATGGAAAATTTCCAGCACAGAATGCACTAAAATAGAATAAAATAATATTAATTATAGATCTAATAATATTTATGGGATTGCACAGAAATTATTAAGAAGTGAATATGGTCATTTTCAGCACAATGGTCTTAGGAAATCTCTACATGAATAGCTTCTCTTAGATTGTTATGATCAAGGGGAAGAAAGTCAATATTTTTATATTATTAATGACAAGAAAAGCACACAAAGTTTCAAGTATTTTTTTTCAACTATGAAATCAAATATTTCTGTAAAAAAAATAAATCTTCTTCAGGTGAAAAATAGCTGCTTAGTAGTGGCAGATCAGCAAATACATACATGTCTCTAGGAATTTGCTCAGATACTTCCTCCACAACTAGAATAACTGGGAAGAAAACAAGCGACATTAATAACTACAACATAACAAGGTAAAGTTGGGAATAATGAATCTCCAAGGTTAGCTAAGCAAATCTGTGATGATTACAGCATTATTCCTGGTGGAGAGTGGGGTTTACAGCACTTAAGTCAAACCTTGATTTCATTATTTTTATATATTTTTGACCTTTTAAAGTCCCATGGTTGACATTATGAGAAGATCAAAACACTGACTGATATCACATTCATAGCAGAGCCACAAAGGTAGTCAGGTTGCTTAAATGCAGCAGTAACCTCTTATACACAAACATCATGCACAATTTATTGTATTACTACTATTTTTCCTGACGCAAATCCTCAAAACCAAAACTATAACATAGTAATACCAACAGAATATACTTTGAATCACAGAACATCCTGAGTTGGAAGGGACCCATGAGGATCATAGTGTCCAACTCATGACTCTACACAGGGCAACCTAAACATTAAATCATATATATAAGAGCATTATCCAAATGCTTCTTGATCACCAACAGGCCTGGAACCATGAAAATTTTCCTGGGGAGCTTGTTCCAATGCTTGACGACCCTCTCAGTGAAGAACTATTTCCTAATATCTAATCTGAACTTCCCCTGATGCAGCTTTAAGCCATCCTTCCCTCGTGCCAGACACCACAGAGAATAGACCAGCACCTCCCCCTCCACTGCCCCCCTTGAGAAAGTTGTAGACAGCAATGAGGTCACCCCTCAGTCTCCTCTTCTCTAAGCTGAGCAAACCTAGGTATCCTCAGCTGCTCCTCATAAATCATGCCCTCAAGGCCTTTCAGCATCTATGTTGCTCTCCTCTGGAAACATTGTAATAGTTTGATGTTGTAGTGGTTTGACCCTGGCCGGCAGCCAGGTGCCCACACAGCTGCTCTCTCACTCCCTCTTCTCCACTAGACAGGGGGAGAAAATATTTCAAAGGGCTCAAGGTTTGAGATAAGGACAAGGAGATCACCCACATCTACCGTCCCAGGCAAAAGAGACTCGATTTTGGGGAAATTAGTTAAATTTATTAAGAAATAAATCAAAGAAGACTAATAAGAAATAAAAGCAGATCTTAAAAATAACACCTTCCCCCCACCCCTCCCTTCTTCCCAGGCTTAATATCAGTCCCAATTTATCCCCCCAAGCGGCACAGGGGGACAGGCAATGGGAGTTGCAGTCAGTTCATCCAATGTTGTCTCTGCCTCTCCTCCTTCCTCTGGGGGAGGACTCCTCACTCTCCTCCTGGGCCATTGTGGGGTCCCTCTCATGGGAGGAAATCCACACACCTTGCTCCAATATGAGTCCTTGCACAAGAGACAGTTCTTGACAAACTGCCCCAACATTAGTCTCTCTCCATGGGGTGCAGTCCTTCACGGGAAACTGCTCCAGCGTGAGTCCCCCACGGCATCACAAAAGTCCTGTCAGCCAACCCACTCTGGGGTGGCCTCCTCTCTCTCCATGGGCTACAGGTTCTGGCAGCAATCTGCTCCAGCATGAGCTTCCCGCAGGGTCACAGCCCCCTTAAAGCATCCACCCGCTCCAGTGTGGGGTCCTCCACAGGCTACAGGTGGACATCTACACCCTGTCACACCCATGGGCTGCACGGGGACAGCCTGCCTCACCGTGGTCTTCACCACGGCCCAGGGGACTCTCTGCTCCAGCGCCTGGAGCTCATCCTCCCCCCTCCTTCTTCACTGATCTTGGTGTCTGCACAGATTCTCACTCCTCTGTCTCTCTGCCAGTTGTTGTGTGGCGCAGTTCTTTTTTCCCCCCGTTCTTAAATATGTTTTTCACAGAGGCGTTCCTCTCCTATCATTTTACTGATAGGCTCAGCCTTGGCCAGCGGCGGGTCCCTCTTTGGAGCCGGCTGGCATTGGCTCTATCAGACCTAGGAGAAGCTTCTAGCAGTTTCCTTCAGAAGCCACCCCTACAGCCCTTCCACCACCAAAATCTGGCCAGGCAAACCCAACACCAATGTCGTCCTCTATTAGGGTTGCATGGCAAAGTTTTGATAGAAGGGGGCTACAGAGGTGGCTTCTGTGAAAAGCTGCTAGAAGCTTGCCCCATGTCCAATAGTGCCAATGCCAGTTGGCTCCAAGATGGACCATCACTGGCCAAGGTCAAGCCAATCAGCGATGGTGGTAATGTTGCTGTGACAACATACTTAAGAAGGTGGGGGAGGGGGGGGAAGTTACTTTGCAATTGCAGACGGAAAGAGGAATGCAAGGAACTGCTTGGAGAAATCCCATGGGATAGGGCACTAGAAGGTGGGAGGGGCAAGAGAGTTGGTTAGTATTCAAGCACCATTTTCTCCAAATTCAAGAATGGAGCATCCCAAAGAGTAAGAAAACAAGTAAGGGAGCGAGGAGACCTGCATGGTTGAGCAGGGAGCTACTGAATAAACTCAAATGGAAGGAGGAAATTTAGAGAACATGGAAGAAGGGGCTGACCACTTGGGAGTAAAACAAGAATGTTGTCAGAGGATGTAGGGATGCAAGGAGGAATGTTAAGGTCTCCTTAGAACTAAATCTGGCAAGGGAGGTCAAGGACAAGAAAGGTTCCTTCAAGTACGTTGGAGGCAAAAGGAAGAGTAGAGGAAATGTGGGCCCGCTGCTGAATGAGGTGGGTGCTCTGGAGACAGAAGATGCAGTGAAGGCAGAGTTACTGGATGCCTTCTTCACCTCAGCCTTTACTGCTAAGGCCAGCTCTCAGGAGTCCCAGACTTTTGAGACCACAGAAGAAGCCAGGAGAAAGGAAGACTTTAACTCGGTTGAAGAGGACTGGGTTAGAGATCAATTAAGTAAACTGGACATCCACAAATGCATGGGCCCTGATGGGATGAACCCACAAGTACTGAAGGAGCTGGCAGAAGTCATTGCTAGACCACTTTCCATCATCTTTGAAAAGTCCCGGAGAACAGGAGAGGTGCCTGAGGACTGGAGGAATGCCAATGTCACTCCAATCTTCATAAAGCGCAAGAAGGAAGACCCGAGTAACTACAGGCCAGTCAGCCTAACCTCCATCCCTGGAAAATGATGGAACAGCTTGGTTTTGGCACCATCTCAAAGCATGTTGAGGAAAAGAGGGTTATCATGAGTAGTCAACATGGATTCACCAAGGGGAAGTCATACTTGACCAATCTGATATAGCCTTTTACGATGGGAAGTCCATGCTGAAGTCTCCATCTCTGGAGATATTAAAAATCTGTCTGGACATGTTCCTATGTGATCTACTCTAAGTGATCCTGCTCTAGCAGGGTGGTTGAACTACTAGATGATCTTCAGAGGTCCCTTCCAATCCCTACTATTCTGTGATAATATGCAAGAGAAACAACTATGCAGACACCAAGGTCAGTAAAGAAGTAGAAGGAGGAGGTACTCCATGTACCTGAGCAGCAATTGCTCTGCAGGCTGTCCTCCTGCAGCCCATGGAGGTTGACAGTGGTGCAGATGTCCACCTGCAGCCTGTGGAGGAGCCCACACTAGAGCAGGTGGATGCCCGAAGGAGGCTGTGACCCTGTGGGAAGCCTGCACTGGAGCAGGTTCCTAGCAGGAACTGTGCTCCAAGGAGCCCACATTAGAGCAGGTTTGCTGGCAGGACTTGTAAACCCACAGGGGACCCATGCTGGAGCAGTCTATTCCTGAAGGACTGCACCTCATGGAAAGGACTCACACTGGAGCAGTTCGTGAAGAACAGTCTCCCATGGGAAGGACTCATGTTAGAGAAGTTTGTGAAGAATCGTCTCTTGTGGGAGTGACTCCATGCTGGAGCAGGGGAAGAGTGGAGCCCAATGCTGCACACATTACTCAAGCTGAGGCCACACCAATCTTGAGTATAGTGAGACAATCACTTCTTTTGACAGGTTAGCTATACTGTGCTTAATGCACCCCAGGATGTGGTTGGCCCTTTTGGCCACCGGGGCACATTGTTTTAAGGTAGTAATATGATGAAAACACTACTCAATTTTTATTTTCATCTCTCATGTAATCTGAGGGACCCAAGTGTTGAATTTGTATTCCCTATTGGTTCTAAATTTATAGGGTCACTTAGAGTTTTGTCTGTCTCTCACAACACCCACCCACCCAATACGTGTGTGCACAGAGAGAAATCCATATTGGTTCCAAGGGCAACAGCATTATAAATCCACCCAGAGGTAAACACACTTCCAAATACTGTGACACATTTCCTGCTGCTTACAGTGGGTTGTTCTTGAAAGTGATTCTGAACAGCCATTTTCCTTGGAGAATCACTAGCAATTTATTTTTGTTGTCCTCTTGCACTTCTATGTCTTCACACAATTGCAAGGAGCTGTACATGAACCAAGGAACTCCTCTCCAAGGAAACTAGCCCCTCCACAGACTTTGTCCACCAGAAAGGAGAGGGGGGAGCTTGGATAGCTCCCCTTCACCAGCACTCCTCATTGGAGCTGGCCATGTTCCCACACAGATTAACCAGGGTCAGTCAGCTCTCTAGCTGGACGGGAACAATACAACTTCTATATTATCGTATCTCAGGAGAGACCCCAAGTCTAATTTCAACCATTTCAAATCTAGCAAGGGAGGTAATAATAAGAAGTCATTAAATAAATTCATGTTTTAATCATGTTTCTTGTATATTTTAATATCAGTATACCTATGTGTATACTTTCATGTGTGTACACAGACACAGAGCGATGAAGACTTTATAGATACAAATATACCACTGGTACTCTGCAAGTTTAAGAAATCAGGTCAAGGGCAATATTATCAAAGAACAAGTTTATAAAATAATAATTAGATTCTACACACAAAAAGAAATCCATGCTTTTTATTAAAAAAAAAAGAGAGAAAAAAGAGAGAAAGCAAACTGAATAGCTAAGTTCTGAGAGGACATCCTTGCCAGCCTTATGCACTATACCATATAGATATTTTGATGTTAACTACATGACTACTGAAATGGAATGTCATTTTTAGATGCAGTATTTGCTCATGGAAATAAAAAAAAATTAACCTTGGGGGAAGGGAAGAACAGACACTTTTATTGAGTCACTAAGAACATGAGATTAGAAGATACCAGTGAGAAACACCCAGATTTTACCAGTCAAAGCATCTGGTCACTTCATTTTGCATTTGCACACATAAAGTATCAACCAAAATTGGCTTGATTAATAAATAATTCTCCCTAGGCATTAAAATCATAAGATTATCTCAATCATAACACAATGCAAATTATAGCTAAGTGGTGCTCCTTGTTGCCTTTCAGAAACAGTACCTACTCACCGATACTTTTACACAGAATCACAGAATGTTTGGGATTGGAAGGGACCTTGAAAAATCATCTAGTCCAATCCCCTTGCCAGAGCAGGATCACCTAGATTTACAATATGAGAAGTTTTAATAAATGCAAGAACTAGAAGCGTTGAGTTACAACTACTGTTTTATTCAAACAGCATCAGCTCTAGCAAATAAGCTACACTACTGAGGTACAGCTCTATGTACCTTAGAAAAACCATCTCCTTTCTCTCCCAAAGTTTCTTCATAGTTCTCCTCTCTCTTGAAATGTTACGTGGCTTTTTAATAGAAGTCCACAATCTGTTCACCGGCATAAAAACTAGTGACTTTATAAATCCTGATTTACCTCTGCATCTGAGAAAAAATTCTAAATTCACTTAAGTCACTTGCTAATTAAGGTTTTTGTTTTATAAGCATTTCAATATTTTTCCTTTTCACAAGTTATATTTCTTTCTGGATTTGCAGAACTGACTCAAATATATTTCCAGTAACTTTTATTTGTTATGGAACAAGAAGAATATGCTTATATAGGAAATCAGTCCCTGTTCTGATATTCTGACAAAGAATCATAATGCAATATCAGCTCACACAAGAGGGGGAGGTCTTGTAGCTTGGGGTTTTTTTGATTAGTTGGGTTTGGGGATTTTTTTACTTTTTTCCAAAGGAAATTTTCACTTCTAGGAAATAAACATTTATTTTATATGTCATTCCTTTGCACAACAGTCAAGTGAAAAGTGTTCAAGTTCAAATTTTTAATTTACATTTTCACCTATTAAAACATTATCCACACAAGTCAACATTCTTCATATTTTTATTATAATTTCAGTTCAATCAAAAAAAACAAGCAACCAGGCACACAACCACCTGTCAACAATACACAACATCTGTCAACTGGCTTATTTAAAATTACAACAGGCCCATATGTCCATCTTTAGAAACTGTAAGAGGGTACATGTGCATGAACTTGTGGAGGAAACATAATTGGTCTTAAATTCTAAGTGAAAATAAGAAAAACTTTTTGATAAATTGTAGTTTCTAAATCAAATAAAATGTACTTAGCAGATAAAATTTAAGTGGGATTGGAAAATATGAAACCATTTTGTGAAAAACAAACTTCGGGAAACATAAAAATTAAGAATATTTTCTTTGTTCTCAGGCCTGCTGTGGACACATAGACAAAAACTACAGATAATAGAATCATAGAATCATCAAGGTTGCAAAGGACCTTAAGATCATCAAGTCCAACCTACAGCCCTACACTACCCTAACACTAAACCATCTCCTCAAGTGCCACATCCAGCCGTTTTTAAACACGGTCAGGGATGGTGACTCCACCACCTCCCTTGGCAACTCATTCCAATGCTTCACCACCCTTTTGGTGAAGAACTTTTTCTTAATATCCAATCTAAACTTCCCCTGGTGCAACTTGAACCCGTTTCCTCTAGTTCTATCGCTATTCACTAGGGAGAAGAGGCCAACACTCATCTCACTACAGCTGCATTTCAGATAGCTGTAGAGAGTGATAAGGTCTCCCCTCAGTTTCCTCTTCTCCAGGCTGAACAGCCCCAGCTCCTGAAGCCTCTCTTCAGAAGACTTACCCTCTAGGCCCCTAATCATTCTGGTTGCCCTTCTCTGTACCCTCTCCAGCACCTCGATGTCCCTCTTGGAGTGAGGGGCCCAAAACAGGACAGAGCACTCAAGGTGCGGCCTCACCAGTGCCCAGTACAGGGACACGATCACCTCCCTGCTCCTGCTGACAACACCATTCCTGATCCAGGCCAGGATGCCATTGGCCTTCTTGGCCACCTGGGCACACTGCTGGCTCCTGTTCAGCCGGCTGTCCACCAACACCCTCAGGTCCCTCTCTGCTGAGCAGCTCTCAGCTATTATAATAGCTTATAATGAGTTTTTAAAGTCTAGCCCTTTTGGATGTATAAAAAAGCAATAGCATAACAACACTGTTGCCCTAAAGGCCTT
Organism: Trogon surrucura; assembly: GCA_020746105.1. Lineage (NCBI taxonomy): Eukaryota > Metazoa > Chordata > Aves > Trogoniformes > Trogonidae > Trogon > Trogon surrucura. Next base: position 1,049,393 of record JAJGST010000022.1, read on the forward strand.
CAATATTTTATTATAAAAGTCCCTTTAAAAACTAACGTTTTGCAACACGAGAAAATATATAATATAAACACTACTCCTTCCACTAACTTCACAATTTCTGATTAACAGACTCCTCATATGGCTTTGGATATCACTTTGCAGAATTTACAATTTAGGGATCCACATTCACCACCAAAGAGTGAAGTGCTACCTCCACTGACTGTGTGCCATTCAGACACATCTCCTTCATACAAGCCTACACCCAGCTGTTTAATTTTCTCTTGAAGATATTTGAACCACATAAGTGAACAGAAGAGAGCTTCAGATCATTTTCAATAATAAACCACTTTGTGATCTCCCATTACCAATTTTACTGATTTCAGTAGCACAGAAAATATACAGTCACCCTTCTTCAAAAAACTCAGTTACAGAAAAGCTTGAAAAAAATAAATTAAGGAAAGCGATAATGACCTCATAGAGGGTGGTGAAACCCTGGCACAGGTTGCCCAGAGAGGTGGTGGAGGCCCCATCCCTGGAGACATTCAAGGTCAGGCTGGATGGGGCTCTGAGCAATCTGATCCAATTAAAGCTGTCCCTGCTCACTGCAGGAGGGTTGGACTAGATGACCTTTAGAGGTCCCTTCCAACCCATTACATTCTATTATTCTTACAACTTTACTCTTTAAGTAATTTCAACAGATTACTGCAAACTATGCTTTTATTAATGGGAATAAGAACAGAGAATGTATTGCAAGGGGTTTTAATGATTTCAGAGGCATTCTTTAAAAATAAAGAATAAAAAGCATTAAATGCTTTAGAAAAATTTCTGCACATCACTCAGTAAGCCAAGTATCTAAACAGCTTTTAAAAATGGGAAGGAAGACTGCAAGAACCAAGTTACCATGGTTTGAATAGTTACCAAATATGCTCCACATTAATTACTTTTGCACATGTAATTTAGTTATGTAAAAATATTAAGCTTTATAAATTTATTAGTCCTTTTTCATTTCACTAAATTCTGCTGGGCTCAGTAGTCAAGAAGATTACATATGTTTAAATGCTATCTTGAAAATTGACTTAATCTTTGTTATAGCATACTATACAAATTTATTTGGAGTTTACTCTAATTTTCTAGTAACCACTATATTTTTTAAACTGTCAAGTGAAAAGAACAGAACACTTAATTTTCCCACTAATTCCCTATATTTAGTCTAGTGCAGTCCTACTATTACAAGTTTATTATTAACCTAATGCTTTTAAGTTTCTATTTGAGAAATAGTTCTTTGCAAGAACACAAAAAAATTATATGTATGGGTCCTGATCCTATTCGTTTCCAGCTCAGTGGTAAAACATCCATTTATCCAAATGAGAACAGATTTGAGCCTGTTGTGGTTAAACCAGCTATATATGACTTATTACTTCTCAGGTTAGTTCCTGTGATGGGTTGACCTTGGCTGGCCATCAAGTGCCCACTAAGCTGCAGGGAGAACACTTACCAGTTACTGTCATGGGCAAAACAGACATGACTTGGGGAAATTAATTTAATTTATTACCAATGAATTATAGCAGAATAGGATAGTGAGAAATAAGAACAAAACTAAAAGCACTTCCACCTCTCCCTTCTTAGGCTCAGCTTCACTCCTAACTCTTCTACATCCTCCCCCCAGCCCTGAGGGGCACAGGGGAATGAGAGTTGCAGTCCATAACACTTGTCTGCTGCTCCTTCCTCACACTGCTCCCCTGCTCCAGAATGGGATCCCTCCCACAAGACACAGTCCTTCACAAATTGCTCCAGCATGGGTCTGTTTCAAGAACAGACTGCTCCTGAGTGGACCCCTCTCTGCTAGGAGCCTGCTCTATTGTGAGCTCTCGATGGGTTGCAACTTCCTTCAGGACATATACACCTGCCGTGGGGTACTCCACAGGCTGCAAGGTGGATATCTGCTCCACCATTAACCTCCATGGGCCAGAGAGGGACAGCCTGCTTCACCACAGTCTTCACCATGGGCTGCAGGGGAATCTCTGCTCCAGCATCTGGAGCACATTCTCTCCTCTCCTTGTTCACTGACCTTGGTGTCTGCAGGATTGTTTTTCACATTTTCTTACCCCCGTCTCTCTCAGCAGCTCTTGCACAGCAGTTTTTATCCTTTCTTAAATATGTTATCACAGAGACGCTACCAGCTTTGCTGATTGTCTCAGATTTGTCCAGCAGCGGGTCCACCTTGGAGTTGGCTGAAACTGGCTCTGCCCAATACGAGGGCAGCTTCTGGTGAATTCTCACAGAAGCCAGCCCTGCAGCCCCCCCTCCCCCTTGTCATGTAAACCCAACACAGGAACAGAGATGTTATTAAAGAATAACGATGTGTTAGTTTTTGCTAGGAAGGACTGTTAACAAAAAGATACATCTATTCATATTTACCATTATGAATTTTACTGGCAATCTTAGAAATCAATGCATGATGCAATTACACTACAATTTCTTTACTTGAAATCATCATCTTTCTAATTAAATTCAGGAGATACTTATTAAGTTTCATTGAAGCCATAAGAGAAAAAGTGATTGAGACTCTGTATTGGGTTTGGCTGAGATCATTTTCCCCGCAGCAGCTCTCAGTGCTGTGTTTTTGGAGCGGTAGCTAGAAGAGTGTTCAGAGCACCCCAGTGTTTTGGCTACTGCTGAACAGTGCTCACACAGCACCCAGGCTGTCGTTTTCCAATGTTCCCCAACAGCAGGCTGGGGGTGGACAATATCTTGGGAGGGGACACAGCCAGGCCAGCTGACCCAAATTGACCAAAGGGGTATTCCATATCATATGACATTTCTTCTCAAGTTTAAGCGGAACCTCCTATGTTACAGTTTCAGCCCATTACCCCTTGTCCTATCATTGGTTGCCACCGAGAAGAGCCTGGCTCCATCCTTGTGACACTCACCCTTTATATATTTGTAAACATTAATAAGGTCTTCCCTCAGTCTCCTCTTGTCCAAACTAAAGAGCCCCAGCTCCCTCAGCCTTTTCTCATAAGGGAGATGCTCCACTTCCTTAATCATCCTAGTTGCCCTGTGCTGGACTCTCTCCAGCAGTTCCCTGTCTTTCTTGAACTGAGGGGCCCAGAACTGGACACAATATTCCAGATGGGGTCTCACCAGGGCAGAGTAGAGGGGAAAGAGAACCTCTCTTGACCTACTAACCACCCCCCTTCTAATACACCCCAGGATGCCATTGGCCTTCTTGGCCACAAGGGCACAGTGCTGGCTCATGGTCATCCTGCTGCCCACCAAGACTCCCAGGTCCCTTTCCCCTACACTACTCTCTAATAAGTCATTCCCCAACTTATACTGGAACCTGGGGTTGTTCCTACCCAGATGCAAGACTCTACACTCACCCTTGTTATATTTCATTAAATTTTTCCCCGCCCAACTCTCCAGCCTGTCCAGGTCTTGCTGGATGGCAGCACAGCCTTCTGGCATCTCAGCCACTCCTCCCAGCTTGGTGTCATCAGCAAACTTGCTGATAGTACTCTCTAGTCCCTCATCCAAGTCATCGATGAATATATTGAATAATACTGGTCCCAGTACCGAACCTTGAGGGACTCCACTGGATACAGGTCTCCAACCAGACTCCGCCCCATTGACCACGACTCTTTGGCTTCTTCCCCTTAGCCAGTTCACAGTCCACCTCACTACCCGAGAGTCTAGACCACACTTCCTCAGTTTAGCAGCAAGGATGCTGTGGGAGACTGTGTCAAATGCTTTACTGAAGTCAAGGTAGACCACATCCACCGCTCGGCCATCATCCATCCACCTTGTTATATCCTCGTAAAACGCTATGAGGTTAGTCAAGCACAACTTCCCCTTATCTGCCAAGTATTTGAAAAAGCTCTTCCTGTTGTCCTTGACCCCTCTCGCCAGGTTTAATTCTAGGGAGGCCTTTGCTTTCCTAGTTGCCTCCCTACATCCTCGCACAACAGCCTTATATTCTTCCCAAGTGGCCAGCCCCGCCTTCCAAGATCTGTAAATTCTCCTCTTGCCCTTGAGCTTACCCAGCAGATCCCTGTTTAGCCACGCAGGTCTCCTGGCTCCCTTCCTTGACTTCCTACGTGGCGGGATTTTCTGATCTTGAGCACGGTAGAAGCAGTCCCTGAATGCTAACCAACTATCTTGGGCCCCTTTACCTTCAAACAGCCTTGCCCATGGGATTTTCTCTAGTCATTGTTTGAAAAAGCCCAAGTTTGCCTTGGCAAAGTCCAGGGTTGCAATTCTGCTTGCTATTTTGTTTCTGCTACATGAGATCCTGAACTCCACCATTTCATGGTCACTGCAGCCAAGGCAGCCCTCAACCTTTACTGCTTCAACCAGCTCCTCCTTGTTAGTGAGGATGAGGTCCAGCAGTGTTCCTCTCCTAGTCGGCTCCTCCACCATTTGCATCAGAAAATTATCATCAATGCACTGGAGGAACCTCCTGGACTGTGGCTAGCTGGCTGAGTTGTACTTCCAGTTCCGCTTAAACTTGAGAAGAAACTTCTTCTCAGTGAGGGTGACGGAGCACTGGAACAGGCTGCTGTACTGGGTTCAGATAGCATAGGGTTATTTCTCACTAAAAGGGTTAGTCGGGAAAAATAGCTGAATGGATATTCGATACCATCCTGACATCATGCTCGGGGGATATAGAGGGGGGCTGGTCCCGGTAGGGGGCTCTCTCTCTTCCTGGTGCTGGGTCAGGGCGGCGCGGCGCTGAGTTCCGGGTGGTGAGATCCGCATTACATGTTACTCGCGTTATATCTGGTTGAACCTTACTGTTACTTGACTGTTATTGTTACCATTTATGTTCACCATTAAAACAAACTGTTTTTATCTCAACCCTACGAGCCTCCGCCTGCTCTTCCCCTCACTCCCGGCAGGGGTGAGCGAGTGAGAGAGCGACCACGTGGTTCTTTGTCTCTCCCAGCCGGTCACTCGGCTTAAACCACAACATCTTTGGTGCCCAACGTGGGGCAGGGCAGATTTGACAAAAGAGTGTTAAAAAGATAGTTTTGTTAGATTGATTCTGCACATTAGTCAAGTAGTTGGTGATCATAATGTTGATTTATTTATTTACACTGTGGCACTGGCTGAATCCTTATGTATCCTATGTATTTACTGCAATATTATTTATCAACTGTGGAAAGGGGGTCAAAAGCATAATTCTTTTGTACGGGGTGCTGACAGCTTATGATATGATTGCATCACTGACCATGAGGGTAAGCGGGTATTTGTATGAGGCACTATTGTCATTCCCATGCCTTGGGCGCCTCCTCTCAGAATTCATTGGTAACGGCACCGAATCCATGGGGGAAGTGGAGGAGAATGTTCTCTCCCACTTATCCTTCAAGCTAATCACAACAGTATTTGAAAACTCTGAATATTCTTGGAATACCCAATCCAGCATGGTTCTCGTCCTGTGTCTCCTGAATGTCTGTCAGATCTTGCTCAGGGTCACACCAAAATTTTCTAAGGATATCACCCAGAGACCTGTCCTGAAGCCAGATAACTATGAGTGGCAAGGTGTGTGGGAGAATATGGGCAGACTCCTAGGACAATGGTCATCTCCAGTGTTTTGGAATTTCACCCCTGAACATATACAGAATCCTAGAAAACTAGCAGAGTATTTGGAGAAAGTATGCTGTCAGCCTGGCCACTCCAAAGAAGCCCAAATCACTGCTGTGTGCTGGGGCCTGGCCCATGCCTACCGAGCCATTTTCAATGTCGCCCATTATTCCCAAGGGGAAGTGGAGACCTCTGGACCTGAAGACAAACCAGTAGATGATGTGGCTGTTCCAGTCTCTGCAACGAACGCTGCGGCTGCTCCGACTCCTGTGACAGGTGCTGCGGCTGCTCCAACTCCTGTGACAAGCACTCCAGCTGAACCAGGAAACCAGACTGTGCCAGTATCGGTTGCTCCAGTACAGAAGAAGAAGTGCACAAAGAAATCGGTTCGCTTGGTGAGGGATGAAAATGAAGCAGGGCCATCACGAGAACAAGAAGAGGAGGTAGAGCCAGAGATAATCACCCGGTCTCTATCTCTCAGGGAGCTGCGAGACATGCGAAAGGACTTTGGCCGCCATCCAGGTGAGCACATTATTACCTGGCTGCTCCAATGCTGGGACAGTGGAGCCGGTAGCCTGGAACTGGAGGGTAAAGAAGCCAAACAGTTGGGATCCCTCTCTAGGGAAGGGGGCATTGACAAAGTGCTTGGGAGGCAGACACAAACCCTCAGCCTCTGGAAGCGCCTTCTGTCAGGCATGAGGGAAAGTTACCTCCTCAAGGAAGATATTGCATGCCACCCAGGTAAGTGGACCTCAGTGGAGAGAGGTATCCAGTACCTGAGGGAACTGGCTGTGCTGGAGGTGATTTACAATAATCCAGATAATGAGCAGTCACCCACTGATCCAGAGGAAGTCTGATGCACACAAGGCATGTGGCAGAAGTTCCTCTGAAGTGCGCCGCAAACATACTCAAACTCGTTGGCACTGATATCCTGGAGAGAAGGTGAGGGACAAAGGGTGGATGAACTGGCTCACCGGCTCCGGCATTATGAAGGAAGTCTGTCTTCATCCCTACAGGCTTGTGTTTCTGCCGTGGAAGAACTGTCCCGGGAGGTCCAGCAGCTCAAAGTGGATATGTCCTGCTCTCCACCCGCACGGGCATGTGTCTCAGCTGTTAGGACTAGGCAATCCTCCGCTCAAGAGAGGGAACATGGAAAACAAACACGCTGGAATACTCTGTGGTTTTACCTACGTGACCATGGAGAGAACATGAGGAAGTGGGATGGAGAACCGACTTCAGTCCTAGATGAACGTGTACGTGAGTTGCGAAAGGAAGCAGCAAAAAAGAAGGATCATCATAAGAAAAGTATTGCCCCAGTTTCCAGTGGAAAGCCCTCCAAACGAAACAGGAAAACAGATTTTGACTCTGATCCTCTTGAAGGAACCTCTAAGTCATACACACAGGAAGTGAGTGACTCCGATCGAGAATAGAGGCGCCCTGCCTCCAGCCAGGTGGAGGAGAGGGACAATCGGGTCTACTGGACTGTGTGGATCCGAAGGCCTGGCACGTCAGCTCCACGGGAATATAAGGCTTTAATAGACACAGGCGCGCTATGTACCTTGATGCCATCAGGATATAGAGGGGTAGAACCCATCTGTATTTCTGGGGTGACAGGGGGGTCCCAGCAACTGACTGTATTGGAAGCTGAAGTAAGTCTGACTGGAAATGAGTGGCATAAACACTCTGTTGTGACTGGCCCAGAGGCTCCGTGCATTCTTGGTATAGACTTCCTCAGGAGCGGATATTTCAAGGATCCAAAAGGGTACCGGTGGGACTTTGGCATAGCTGCTTTGGAGGCGGAGGAAATTAAACAGTTGTCCACCTTGCCTGGCCTCTCAGAGGACCCTTCTGTGGTGGGTTTATTGAGGGTTGAAGAACAACAGGTTCCAATTGCTAACTCGATGGTGCATCGGCAGCGATATCGCACCAACCGAGACTCCCTGGTTCCCATCCATAAGCTGATCTGTCAGCTGGAGAACCAAGGGGTTATCAGCAAAGCTCGCTCACCCTTTAACAGCCCCATATGGCCAGTGCAAAAATCTAATGGGGAACGGAGACTAACAGTGGATTATCGTGGCTTGAATGAAGTTACGCCGCCATTGAGTGCTGCCATGCCAGACATGCTCGAGCTTCAATATGAGCTAGAATCGAAGGCTGCCAAATGGTCTGCCACCATTGATATCGCCAATGCGTTTTTCTCGATCCCTCTGGCAGCAGAGTGCAGGCCACAGTTTGGCTTTACTTGGAGGGGCGTCCAGTACACTTGGCATCGACTGCCCCAGGGGTGGAAACATAGCCCCACCATTTGCCACGGACTAATCCATGCTGCACTGGAACAGGGGGAAGCTCCAGAACACCTGCAGTACATTGATGACATTATTGTATGGGGCAATACAGCGGAAGAAGTTTTTGATAAAGGGAGGAAGATAATTCAAATCCTTCTGAAAGCCAGTTGTGCCATAAAACGCAGTAAGGTAAAAGGGCCTGCGCAGGAGATCCAGTTTTTAGGAGTAAAGTGGCAAGGTGAACACCGCCAGATTCCCATGGATGTGATTAACAAGATAGCAGCTATGTCTCCACCAACTAGTAAAAAGGAGACACAGGCATTCTTAGGCGCAGTGGGGTTTTGGAGGATGCACATCCCAAGTTACAGCCAGATTGTGAGCCCTCTTTTCCAGGTGACCCAGAAGAAGAACGATTTTAAATGGGGCCCTGAACAGCAACAAGCCTTTGAGCAGATTAAACAAGAGATTGTTCGTGCAGTATGTCTTGGGCCAGTCCGGACAGGACAAGCTGTTCAAAATGTGCTTTACACTGCAGCTGGGCAGAATGGCCCTGACTGGAGTCTCTGGCAGGGGGCACCAGGGGAGACCCGAGGCCGACCCTTAGGGTTTTGGAGTCGGGCATACAGAGGATCTGAGTCCCGCTACACTCTCACTGAGGAGGAGATACTGGCAGCGTATGAAGGAGTCTGAGCTGCCTCAGAAGTAATTGGTACTGAGGCACCACTCCTTTTGGTACCCCGATTTCCAGTTTTGGGTTGGATGTTCAGAGGGAGGGCCTCATCTACACACCATGCGACTGATGCCACGTGGAGTAAATGGATGGCATTGCTCACACAACGGGCCCGAATGGGGAACCCTAATCGACCAGGAATTCTGGAGGCAATTACAAACTGGCCAGAAAGCAAGGACTTTGAAGTGTCACAGCAGGAGGAAGTGAAACGTGCGGAAGAGGCCCCATAATATAACGAACTACCGGAGGATGAGAAGCGGTACGCTCTGTTCACTGATGGGTCCTGTTGCATTGTGGGAAAGCATCGAAGATGGAAGGCTGCTGTATGGAGCCCTACCCGGCAAGTTGCTGAAGCCACTGAAGGGGAGGATGAATCAAGTCAATTTGCAGAGGTAAAAGCCATTCAACTGGCTTTAGATATTGCTGAGCGGGAAAAGTGGCCAGTCCTCTGTCTCTACACTGACTCGTGCATGGTGGCAAACGCTCTGTGGGGGTGGTTACAGCAATGGAAGCAGAATAACTGGCAACGCAGGGGCAGGCCTATGTGGGCTGCCGAACTGTGGCAGGATATTGCTGCCCGGGTGGAGAACCTGGTTGTGAAAGTACGTCATGTAGATGCCCACATACCCAAGAATCGAGCCACAGAAGGGCACCTAAACAACCAGCAGGTATATCGGGCTGCTAAGATCCAGGTGTCTCAGGTGGACTTGGACTGGCAGCACAAGGGTGAATTGTTCGTAGCTCGGCGGGCCCATGACTCCTCAGGCCATCAGGGAAGGGATGTGACACACAGATGGGCTCGTGATCGAGGGGTGGACCTGACCATGGATGCTATCACACAGGTTATCCATGAATGTGAAACGTGTGCTACAATCAAGCAGGCCAGGCGTGTAAAGCCTTTGTGGTATGGAGGGCGATGGATGAAATACAGATATGGGGAGGCGTGGCAGGTTGACTATATTACGCTCCCACTAACCCGTCAAGGCAAACACCATGTACTCACAATGGTGGAGACGACCACCGGATGGCTGGAGACATACACTGTGCCCCATGCCACTGCTCGGAACACCATCTTGGGCCTAGAAAAGCAGGTACTGTGGCGACACGGCGCTCCGGAGAGGATTGAGTCGGATAATGGGACTCATTTCCGGAACAGTCTCATTGACACCTGGGCCAAAGAGCACGACATTGAGTGGGTGTACCACATCCCATATCATGCACCAGCCTCTGGAAAGGTTGAACGGCACAATGGACTGCTAAAGAGTACATTGAGAGCAATGAGTGATGGAACTTTCAAACACTGGGACACAAATTTAGCAAAAGCCACATGGTTAGTAAATAATAGAGGATCTTCCAATCGAGCCAGGCCTGCCCAGTCAAAACTCCCACCTACTGTGGATGGGGATAAAGCCCCTGTTGTGCGTATGAGGAACATGTCGGGGAAGACGGTGTGGGCTAGCCCTGCCTCAGGCAAAGGCAAACCCATCCGTGGGGTTGCTTTTGCTCAGGGACCTGGGTGTACTTGGTGGGTGATGCAGAAGGATGGGGATGTTCGGTGTGTACCCCAAGGGGATTTAACTTTGGGAGAGAATAGCCAGTGGACTAAATCATGTGATGTTAACTGATAAATTACCCTGCCAATGTATGTCATCACTGCTGCTGTTGTTATGTGTCATGTCGATTACTATTACAGTAAGAACGACCCAGACCAGCAAAGGATAGACTATGATGAAAACGAGGGAAGGACAGCGATAAGGGAACCTGAGGTGGCGTCCAGTGACTTTCCTAAGATGACGTGATTTTTTTTCAAGCTTCAGACCGTGGGCACAGACCGTGCGAAATACAGCGTGAGTTTTGGACCAAGTGTACCACAGTCAAGCACCATTCTCTCCTACCCTAAAGAACTGTTACAATGAATGGAACTTTGAAGACATGAACTCAATGGATGTACTGGAAGGAGTGTATAGATTAAGAGAATGATATCTGTGTATATGTGCATGTATATATATAACAACAAAGCTAATGATAATTGTAAAGTGTAAGATCTGAGCATGACGTAGATGGTATAGAATAAGGGGTGGATAATGTACTGGGTTCAGCTAGGATAGGGTTAATTCTCAGTAAAAGGGCTAGTCGGGAAAAATAGCTGAATGGATATTCGATACCATCCTGACCTCATGCTTGTCATGCTCGGGGGATATAGAGGGGGGCTGGTCGCGGTAGGGGGCTCTTTCTCTTCCCGGTGCTGGGTCAGGGCAGCACGTCGCTGGGTTCCGGGTGGTGAGATCCGCGTTACATGTTACTCGTGTTATATCTGGTTAAACGCTACTGTTATTTCACTGTTATTGTTATCATTTATGTTCACCATTAAAACAAACTGTTTTTATCTCAACCCCACGAACCTCCGCCTCCTGCTCTCTCCGGGCTCTTCCCCTCACTCCCGGCAGGGGTGAGTGAGTGAGAGAGCGAACCTCCGCCTCCTGCTCTCTCCGGGCTCTTCCCCTCACTCCCGGCAGGGGTGAGTGAGTGAGAGAGCGACCACGTGGTTCTTTGTCTCTCCCGGCCGGTCACTCGGCTTAAACCACAACAGCTGCCCAGGGAGGTTGTGGAGTCTCCTTCTCTGGAGACATTCAAGACCTGCCTGGACACGTTCCTATGTAGCATTATCTAGGCATTCCTGCTCTGGCAGGGGGATTGGACTTGATGATCTTTCGAGGTCCCTTCCAATCCATAACATTCTGTGATTCTGTGACGTCAGCTCAGATATAAAAGCCAAGAGAAAGAAGGAAGAACATTCATTATTTGCATTTCCCCTCTAGATCAACCCCTATGCATATTGAAGCCCTGCTTCCTGGAAAGCAGCCAGACATCACCTGCTGATGGGAAGTAGAGAATAATCTTTTTGTCCTTGCTTCCACACATGGCCTTTGCTTTTGCTTTATTAAACTGTCCCAATCTTGACCCACAAGCCTCTTGTACTATTTTTCCTCTCCTCTGTCCATCTAAGGGGGAGTGATATATAGGCTTTGGTGGGTACCTGGCCTCCAGCCTCAGCCAAACCACCACAGATTCTCTTAGTTCATGAAGTTGGAGAATGATCGACAAGAAAGTTCATGTTTTATATTTCCACATCCTGCAATTTCATTTAGCTAATTTCCTAGGTCCAAATCCAATCTTGTCTCAGTTTTCATTCATAGAATCATAGAATGGTCTAGTCTGGAAGGGACCTTAGAGATCATCTAATCCAACCTCCCTGTCATGGGCAGGGACGCCTCTCAACTAGATCAGGCAACACATGGGAATCGAACGGGAATCGAACCCGCGAACTTTGGTGTTTCAGCACCATGCTCAATCGAGTGAGCTAAACCAGCCCTCATTCATTTTGCTTTGTCTTTTTCATCTCATTTAATAAACACTTATTTTTTCTTATTACTTAAAAATAATACATGACCTATAGCAATATTGTATAGCCTACCTAAGGAGAGTTCTCTATCTGGGGAGGAATAACACCAGGCACCAGTACAGATTAGGGGACGTCCTGCTGGAAAGCAGCCCCCTGGAGATAGACCTTGGAGTCCTAGTGGACAGTGAGTTGTCCATGGGACAGCAATGGGCCCTTGTGGCCAAGAGGGCCAATGGGATCCTGGGGTGCATTAGAAAAGTGTGTCCAGCAGGTCTAGGGAGGTTCTCCTCCCCCTCTACTCTGCCCTGGTGAGACCACACCTGGAATCCTGTGCCCAGTTTTGGGCTCCCCAATTCAAGAGAGACAGGGACTTACTGGAGAGAGTCCAACAGAGAGCTACGAGGATGATGAAGGGACTTGAACACCTCTCCTATGAAAAGAGACTGAGAGAACTGGGGCTGTTTAGCCTTGAAAGGAGATGGCTGAGAGGGGACCTTATTAACATATACAAATATCTGAGGGGTGGGTGTCAAGGGGAAGGAGACAATCTCTTCTCAGTGGTGCCCAGCAATAGGACAAGGAATAATGGGTTTAAGTTAGAACATAGGAAACTCAACCTCAACATGAGGAGAAACTTCTTTACTGTGAGGGTGCCGGAGCCCTGGCACAGGCTGCCCAGAGAGGTTGTGGAGTCTCCTTCTCTGGAGACTTTCAAAACCCACCTGGACGCTTTCCTGTGTGGCTGCCCTGGGTGATCCTGCTCTGGCAGGGGGGTTGGACTAGATGATCTCTAGAGGTCCCTTCCAACCTCGAACATTCAGTGATTCTATGACCACAATTAGGGGAGTATTTGACTCTTGTAACATTAGAGTATAATAGCCCTTACAAACTCAGGTAAGTTTTTTCCCCCTTCCAATTAGTCTAGGATATTTTTTGAGACATGCGTCTCCAACGCTCTAACCCTATTCTATCATCTATCTGACCAAAGCTTCCCATCTCTTTAAGATGTTCCTTTTCTACTTGTATTGATGATCTTTATAAAGCGCTTCTGAGAAATGTGTAAAAGATAATTGTAAATCGAGTTAAAAGACAACTGGCCCAGTTTAAGTGTAGGAAAAATTCAGAGGTCAAGGTCATTGTTAGACTTAGAACCGACACATGGAAAAGCCAACTTCAAACCTGTTGTGCAGCTACACATATTGCCTAGGTCAAAGTTAAATTAAAGGCTGTGTGAATATACCTGTACGTGCAAAGAGAAACAGGAGGGGAGCTGTCTTTTGTTTCTTCCTGACAAGAGGACAATTTGAAATTTTTGTTTGTAGTTGTCCCAGCTTGCTTTCTTATTTTTAAAAACACCAGAAACATGCTCACCATCTCCTACTTTGATGTTTCCTTTGAATTCAGTGATGTGAACTGACAGTAGTTATAACCATTACCTGAAAGGAAGTCAAACCAAAAAAAGAAAGATTGGTAATTTAGATGTCAACAAAGACAAATAACTGAATAGTTTTTACATTGCCTAATCAAAGAGTAAAAACTTCCCTAATCAATTAATTAGGTTACCATATAAACTTTCTACAGTCTAATATGAAAGCAAGTCAATGGACAAGTGAAACATCATCAATGGCTTAGACAATTTAAAATAAAGAAATACCATAAAGAGTACAAAACATTCAAAGTGTTTCCACCTAACAGACTAATGATTTTTAAATTATTACTGGCACTGATATAAAGAAAAAAGAGAATATGTAGCTCACATTCTTCATGAGAAACAGATGTAATTAAGAAATATTTCTAAATCTAAATTGATCTAATTATTGGATTAATATTTCATTATTAGTCAGCACTAACAGGGAAGGAAAGTTCCTGGGGTGAAATGTCAGTTCTGCCACTTTTGTGCAAAGTAGTATTCAATCACTAAGGCCAAATTTTTATTCTTTGTACATAAAACATTATTTAGAGATGTCTAGCAAACAAGTCTTTTGCCCCTTGAGCTGTGCTTAGCAGCTCTGGAAATCACAGAGTCATAGAATTTTTTACATTGGAAAAGACCTTTAAGATCATCCAACTGTAAAAGAATGTTTGGCCTTCTCAGTCTGTAGGCATGGCAAAACTCCCACTTGAAATGACTGTCCAAAGTATCTCTCTCGACCTAAGTTAGATTCAGGACCACACTTCTGAAGTGAACCTCCTGATTGTCCCTGCTTACTATGCATATACTATTCATTAGCATCTAAGAATCTCCAAGCGAGGAACTGGATTCTTTTAGAATGAAATTAAGGCGGCAAATGGAAACTAAGTACATCCTGAAAGATGTACTCCAAGATCACACTTAATCCACTCCAGCCACAAACAGGCATTTAGTCCCCGAGCTCAGACTAGACCTGGTCTGAAGCAAAAAAACCCTGGAACGTGGACATTAGGATCTCAACACGTACTATTTCGCCCTACAGACCCACTCTCTCCTGATCACACTACTTGCTAATGTAGGCATAGCCTTTGTCTCCATTCCCCCACCTACAATAATTACCTACTTACATGCCTCACCAAGGTGACAGACTGATTAGCTAGTGGATGTACAACAAATTGAACATGTAAAGTGCTAAATAACTATTCCCTTTTATTACAAATACTATTGAGCTGCTATCATCCAAAAAGAAAGTAGAATGATAGCAAGAATTAATTTGGAATATCTTCAACTTCTCTACTGTTAAACTTTGTTCCAGTTGATTAAACTCTGATCACAGCATATTTATTTCATAAAGGTTGATAAAATTTTGACACGTACACAAAGTGCATTTTTTTTTCTTTATTTTAGTTAGGATACTGCTTTGTAAAGTAGAAGTCTGCCCTTGATATAGTAAAAGTTTTTCATAAGCCTAAGAAGGATATTTAATACTTACCAAGCAGTGGTTAAAAAAAAAAGAAAAAAAAAAAAAGCAAGTAAAAATTAACTGAACCCTTCTCAATGTCATTGCTACAAAACCAAAAGCAATAAATACCAGCTGCTATTGTTTAAATCTATTCTATTTATTAATTCTTGCTTAATTTGATCAAAGATTTTTTAAGGAATGTGTGGATATTAATCAACAAAACAGTTTTTTCAAAAGTATCTTTAACATATCTATTTAACATTAGATTTAGGCTTCCAAAGTTCCTTAACCAATCAGATTTGGCCATACAGCAATAGTCTGTTGTGAATTTGAAGACCCAAACTTGCAGACCCCTGTATGTGAGGCAGATGATAGGGCAATATACATACTATTACAAAAAGTCATTCATTAGCTATGTTATGAAAACATTTTCTACCTGGGTTTCCAGCACTCTGAGCTGAGGCTTGAACTTACACTCCAGCTGTGCACCCTTATGTTCTTTTCGAGAATTTCATGGATTTTCCTTAGTATGGCCTTTGTCAATGACTGCAAGACATGTTTAGTGTGAATATCCCTTTGCAGCAACAAGAAAAGAAATAATGGTTTGGGATTTAGGCCCAACTCCATAAACGTAGTCTCCACATATCTGCTCTGCTACTCTGTATTTCTACTGTGCAAAATCCATACTTCATGTTTTTGACATTTAAATTCCTCAAATAGTTAAGATTTTGCTTCTGACATACTAAAGCATTCCATTGTTCACAAGACAAAGGACTTTAGTCCCACATTCTTAAGCACCAGAGTCCATAAACTAAAACATCTTTTTGCCTCCCAGAGGGGCTCATCTGACAGAGTTTATCTACCAAAGCAAGCTTGTCACACAGTGTGAGGGCAATTTCTCTGTTTCAAAATACAGATAGAAGAGGCAATAAACTTTTCACAGAATCATAGAATGTCAGGGGTTGGAAGGGACCTCAAACATCATCTAGTCCAACCCCCCTGCCAGAGCAGGATCACCTACAGCAGATCGCACAGGAACACGTCCAGGCGGGTTTTGAATGTCTCCAGAGAAGGAGACTCCACAAACTCCCTGGGCAGCTGTTTTCAACATAAAACAGCTTAGTCTTTAGTAGAGTCATGCCAGATGTGGAAAAGTTTTAATTAATTTCCTTATTTGACTAATACAATTCAAACTCTCATCTTCAATCTCTCAAGAAGATGAATTCACTATCAGTCTACACTACAGTTTATCTTCCTTCCATGTACTGAAAAGTAGGAGAGTCTAGACCACACTTCCTCAGTTTAGCAGCAAGGATGCTGTGGGAGACTGTGTCAAATGCTTTACTGAAGTCAAGGTAGACCACATCCACCGCTCGGCCATCATCTATCCACCTTGTTATATCCTCGTAAAAGGCTATGAGGTTAGTCAAGCATGACTTCCCCTTGGTGAAGCCATGTTGACTGTCTCTAATGACCCTCTTATCCCTGATATGCCTTGAGATGGCACCAAGGATAAGTCGTTCCATCACTTTCCCAGGGATGGAGGTGAGGCTGACCGGTCTATAGTTTCCCGGGTCCTCCTTCTTGCCCTTTTTGAAGACTGGAGTGACATTTGCTTCCCTCCAGTCCTCAGGCACCTCTCCCGTCTCCCAAGACTTGGCAAAGATGATGGAGAGTGGTCTAGCAATGACATCAGCCAGCTCCCTCAGCACCCGTGGATGCATCCCATCTGGACCCATGGATTTATGGATATCCAGATTGCTTAATTGGTCTCTAACCTAGTCCTCATCGGCTAAAGCAAACTCCTCCACTGCCCTGACTTCCTCTGGGGCCTCAGGGGAACGGGGCTCCTCAGGACAGCCTCCGGCAGAGTAGACAGAGACAAAGAAGGCATTCAGTAACTCTGCCTTCTCTGTATCTTCTGTCACCAAGGCACCCACCTCATTCATCAGTGGGCCTACATTGCCTCTGGTGGTAGTTTTATCTGCCACGTATTTGAAAAAGCTCTTCCTGTTGTCCTTGACCCCTCTCGCCAGGTTCAATTCAAGGGAGGCCTTTGCTTTCCTAGTTGCCTCCCTACATCCTCGGACAACAGCCTTATATTCTTCCCAAGTGGCCAGCCCTGCCTTCCAAGTGTCACGAGGATGGAGCCAGGCTCTTCTCGGTGACAACCACTGATAGGACAAGGGGTAATGTGCTGAAACTGGAACATAAGAGGTTCCGCTTAAACTCGAGAAGAAACTTCTTCTCAGTGAGGGTGACGGAACACTGGAACGGGCTGCCCAGAGAGGTTGTGGAGTCTCCTTCTCTGGAGACATTCAAGACCTGCCTGGACACGTTCCTGTGTAGCATAATCTAGGCATTCCTGCTCTGGCAGGGGGATTGGACTTGATGATCTTTCGAGGTCCCTTCCAATCCCTAACATTCTATGATTCTGTGATTCTATGAAGCATCATCAGATAAAAGGAACAAAAATTACCATATTCTCATCATGAGTCAAAAGGTAGAAACCTGACTTATGATTCTGCCTTGACCTCACAGTTATTATTTAGTTCTGGTGTCCCCACCATAAGAGGGATATGGATCTGTTGGAGCGTGTTCAGAGGAGGCCACAAAGATGATCCAGGGGCTGGAGCACCTCTGCTATTAGGACAGGCTGAGGGAGCTGGGATTGTTCAGCCTGGAGAAGAGAAGACTCCCGGAGGACCTAATAGCTGCCTTCCAATACCTGAAGGGATCCTACAGGAAAGCTGGGGAGGGACTTTTTACAAGAGTGTCCACTGATAGGACAAGGGGAAATGGATTTAAGTTGAAGGAGAATAGATTTAGATTAGATTTTAGGAAGAAATTCTTCAGTATGAGGGTGGCAAGACTTTGGAATAAATTGCCCAGAGATGTTGTGGCTCCCCCCTCCCTGGGGGTATTCAAGGCCAGGTTGGACAGAGCCTTGAGTAGCCTGATCTAGTTGAGAGGCATCTCTGCCCGTGACAGGGAGGTTGGATTAGATGATCTCTAAGGTCCCTTCCAGCCTAGGCCATTCTATGATTCTATGATTTATACATGTACCTACTTGCTAATTCTATTCTGCCTAGGCTTCTAAATAAGGTCTATGGGCAAATAAGTCAGGTACTGAAGTACTCCTTGATGGAGAACCCAGTTCTTTCTGGGAATCCTGGAATCTCTTGAAATAGATTCTTTATCTACATGATATGACATGATGAGGATTAATGCATGCATTCACGTATGTAAGTCTGCCAATAGCTGCAGTGTGAGGAGCCAGTAACTAAAGACAGATGTACCAGAAATAAATGCCTTGAATTTCAGTGGTTTTAAACAGACATTTAGAGGAGACAGTGACAGGATCCTCCGTATACACATTCAAAAATATTATTCAAAATTATTTGCAAACACCGGTATGACTGCATAGTCTAGAACATCTCATAAGGTTTTGAGAACACATGAATACTGGTGCCACTAAAAATATTAGTACCTCTCAGTAATCAGTACAGAAGTGTAAAAAGTTTTCTTTTCAGTTGTCTGCCAGTTTAGAGAGACAAAATGAGGGGTCCGCTAGATACTAGAGCCAACACCAGGGGCAGCAGATTGTGTGCTGAAATTAGGATTACTTCCAGCTGCAGCAAGATCAACCCCATCCTTTTGCGGAAGATAGCTTTGTTCAGAAAATTGACATATGCAAACAGCATATATGGGTAATAAAAGGGTATATTTGCTGATTAACTAGGTTCAACACAACCACACAATGCTAAAGGTGAAATAAAAGCATTTTTGCCACCTGCATTTTTGCAAACTGCTGTAAATTTTCTTCCCTCCCCCCCCCCCCCCCACTTTTGAATACCTATATTTGTTATATTTTGTGTTCTTGATTTATGGTTCCTTTCATTTTTCTAAACTTTTCATGAACATTTCTAAGTTTCAGAAATATTTAAAAGCAATATTTGTTGGATTACTCTGCTGTTTTAGTCATGCAAATTAGTTTACAGAAATCTCTATATAACTTTTTTTGCATCTTTCAAGGAAGTCCTATAAATAGTATTTTTTAATGGAATTATAAGATGATGTTCCAAATATATTGAAATGTGAAGCTTAGTTGAGACATTTAGTGAAGTCTGGATAACACAACCACCTTGGCAAGGATTTCTAGTGCAACATAATATATTAAAAGCTACCACTTTGGTACCTTGGTCTCTTTTCCATCTCAGTCTATAAACTGGATGATAAGATAGATGGGGAACAGTATTACCTACAAGTGTAATATCTCCTTCCTACTCTCTCCTCCCTCATCTTGAATATTTAGTGTCAGTACAATACTTTTCCAAACAGAAAAGTTATTATATGAAAATACTGATCCAGAATCCTCAGTTGAAGGCAAACTCCTGATCATTTAGAAATAGAATCATCCAGCAGGATTCAAGTCATACTAATTTAGTGGTTCAAAGATAAATAGCAATGTTGGTCTGACTCCCCGATAATTTACAACATCAAATGCACTATAAAACAAATGGAGGAAAAAAAGAACACAACAAAAACACAACACCCAAAACCTAGAACAGCCTGAATCAGTGTTTTGTTTGAGAAATGATGGTGACTGTGGATTCATTAAATTGATCCAGGAATAAAGCATAGTGCAATTTCCAGCATTTTCTGAAGAACTATAATTACAGTGAGATAACTGGGAAGAGACTAAGGCCCACAATATTTATCATTACAGAGATACTGTTAGCTTAAGAAAAGACGAAACACTCCTAGGTGATATTTCTGTCACAATATAGAATTGCAGTAGTCTATTAGAAAAACAATCTACCTTGCTTGCTAATAGACTTAAAGAACTGCCCAAATGCAGAACAAGATTATTGTGAAAGCATTAAACACTTGAATTTGCAATATCAATTGGTCAGGGAGGTCATCTTCTTCAAAAAGACTCGAAGAAAATAATTTTCCTCCCTGCTCCAAGAGAAAATGCTAAGTGAAACAATTAAGTATTTCCTGTCAGGCTTAAAGTAGCCTTCCTATAGACTTAATTTCTTCAGTTAAATTATCCAAATTGGAAAAGAGTGAGAAAGATCCCCACCTATGATCTCCAGAAAGAGGATTCATTAGCAAGGCAATTGAACAAAAACGGAAAATGGCAGGAAGGAAAACCTTCATTTACAATTGCAAACCTAAACTTAATTTCTGGACTTCCTCATCACAATCCTCTCAATGAAGGAAATCTGGGATATTCTAGAGTATCTCATCACAGGACAAAATATATTCAAAAACTTAACAGGATCACTATACTTGCCTGGAGAAAGAGTGTACACCTAAAGTTTCAATGTTTTCTCCATTTCTTCTTGTCAATAACATGGAAGTTATTTTGTGGGTTTTTTTTTTAAACAATTTATTCTGTAGAGAAAGAGAGACTGAAAGATAAATCTTTATAGCAAACAAAGGCCTTAGTACATTTAAAGCGGGCTATTGGGAAAGGACAAAAAAAAAAGATAATTCAGTATTCAAACAGATTGTTCCTTATCATTTATGGATTTTCAGAAAATAATATACCATCAAAAAGCCACCTCCACTAATAGCCATTATTGGAACCAGCTAAGGAAAGTCTGGGAAATGATTTGTCATTATTTGCTTTTTCAGCTCAAGATGCAAAGGAGTTCTGCAGATTGAGGGCTCAGAAGACCACTACAAATAATAAAAACCCATAGGGATATAAAAGGAAAAATCATACAGAATTGTTGAGGCTGGCAAAGACCTCTGAGATCATCAAGTCCAGCCTATGACCCAACACCACCACATCGGCCAGACCACGGCACTAAGTGCCACATCCAGCCTCTCCTTAAACACCTCCAAGGAGGGTGACTCCACCACTTCCTCGGGCAGTGCATCCCAGTGCCTGAGCACCCTCTCCGTGAGGAAGGGCTTCCTGAGATCCAACCCAAACTTCCCCTGAGGCAGTTTCAGGCCGTGTCCTCTCATCCTGTCATTGGTTGCCCAGGAGAAGAGCCCGACCCCCACCTGACTGCACCCTCCCTGAAGGGAGTTGTAGAGAGGGATAAGGTCCCCCTGAGTCTCCTCTTCTCCAGGCTAAACACCCCCAGCTCCCTCAGCCTCTCCTCACAGGACTTTCCCTCCAGTCCCTTCCCCAGCCTCGTTGCTCTCCTCTGGACCCGCTCCAGCACCTCAGTGTCTTTCTTGCAGTGAGGGGCCCAGACCTGCACACAGGGCTCGAGATGAGGCCTCCCCAGTGCTGAGCACAGGGACGGAATCACATCCCTGCTCCTGCTGGCCACACTGTTCCTTGTAGAGGAATTTCTTGTGGAGCAGAGGCGCGGTATCACTTTAAAAGTGTGGACAACCCAGCTTAGGCCTAAACAGAGGCTCTGTCCTTGAAGCTGCCTTGCAACACGGGGAGGAGGAGGTTTTATCTGTTTTGTGAGAGCTTTGCGAGATGCTTGGCTGGAGGTGCTGGCCCCGGGGGGAGAAGGGGGGGCGAGAGCCACTTGCATAGTGGAATGGCACTACCCAATAAAACGCTGGAGCGTGTAAACCTGTAACTGACCAACTCTGTTAAGGGGCAGGCGCGTGGACACTGCTGAACTGTATATATTGAGCTGTCCGGAGCAATAAAGGGAGGACGATCTGTAGCCATATTGGTGTGATGGTCGTTAACTTGGCCGGCTCTCCGAAGGGACCCTTCTAGATCTGGCGCCCGAACAGGGACCCTCTATGGACGCTTAAATGAGGATTGCTTAAATGTGGGAAGACTCCGAAGCATCGGACGTGAGCCGATTTGGGAGCCGGAGAGCTGGAGGCAGGAGAGTTCCAAGTGTGACCAAAAGGGCACCGGAGACCAGAGTTTGAGCGGCCGATCAAGCCCCTGCCAAGGTAAGACCGCGATGGAAACGGACGCGGCAACTCCCCTCCTTAACATACTCTCTAAGAGAGGAGGAAAAGTAAAGGAGCGAGACGTATTAGCCCCATGGGCTCGGAAACAGGAGAAAATGAACGACCCGCCATTAATCTTTAGTTCCACGGAATGGCATGAAGTAAGAGACTTTCTGTGGGACTGTACTCTAGAGGGAGGAAAAGAAGGAAAAGAAGCGAAAGAACTAGGAACAGTTTGGAAAACCGTAATACGCACTCTAGAAATCATGCAAGCAGAAAAGAAAGTTGCTGCAGCAGCGATCGAAGCGTTGGGGGGAGGGCAGGAAAGGAAAAAGGCAAAGGAAGAAACTCCCTGCTCGTTCAGACTGGGTGGGGGGAAAAAAAAAAAAAAAAAAAAAGAAAAAGGAGAAACTGCACTGCATTGCAAAATTAAGACTTTCGTCCTTGAGCTGAGCTCTTTTCTAAACAAGTGCATAACTCTTACTTGCTAATTATGAAAAGAGACCCTGACCAGCCAGGTACAGCTCATGTTGGGAGCTTGTCCGTGAGAATGAACAGATAAGACGCTTCTTGTACACCAGATGTGCATGGGAGTGAATGGGAGAGTGTGATCAAAACAGACCTGGGAAATTCTGCTCTCCCTGTGTGATAACAGAGTGATTGAAGTAATACTAGAGCTAATAAGAAAAAAAAAAAAAGAAGAAAAAAAAAAGGGGGGGGGGGAAGAAAAGAAGGAAGATCAGGATGAACCCCTGAAAGAGATCCTGAACAAACTCGCTGAATTATCAACTAGACAGCAAGAAATAGAAGAAACCCTTAAACCAGTTCAGCTCCCCCATTACCATCAGCTCCCTCACTCAAGCCTGATTTTCAAGCTTGAACCGTAAAGGATCCTTTGCAACAGCAATGGAGCGGTGTCATCAGAGACGCTATAACAGAGGGAGATTGGGAAGCAGCCAGTTCGATTGCGTGTCCTGTTATTATTAATAATGGACAAGGGACCTGGGAACCGCATGATCCTGCATGATGTGGCTGTGCAGCATCCTGTCACTTCAACAGCGTAGCAGCAACACGACCGTGCACTGGGTCTGCCTGTTGAACCCCTTTGTTTCGCCCAGTGACGTGATGGGACCCTGAAGTACCGATTACCAACGACGACATGGATTGGACTGGAAGAAGATTCTTACGGCTGATGGCAGAGCAATTATGGGGAAATGTAACTGTTTTCAGTGTTACCTGTTGTATTAATATGTATTCTCTTTGTGTGACTAACAATGAAGCTTATATTGGTTGTGTAGGACTGTCTAATCAAAGCCACATAATAGGTGTTAAGGTTTATGGTATTAACCAGCAAAGTGATCTTTCTTTAGCTAAAAGCAAGGCGGGGAAACCTAAAGTGTCAGAAAACACAAACATCTTGCTGGATTACTGCTTGGCCTTGTGTGCTCGACAAGCAGCACTCCCACACTGAGATAACAGAGGCTCTCCGAAGGGACCCTTCTAGACTGACCGGTTGTGTATGGATGGGGTCAGGAAAACCAAGGCACAGCTGGAGCTGAACTTGGCAAGGGATGCAAAGAATATGCCAGAAATGGAAGGTCAAAGAAAGCGCACACCCCCCACCTCCGGTGAGCAAGACTGGCAAGCTGGTAATGACAGACAGGAAGGCTGAGGATGCCATCAATCTAGCCTTTGACACAGTACCCCACAACATCCTTCACTCTAAATTGGAGACTGTTTGGTAGATAAGGAATTAGTTGGATGGTCATACCCAGAGGGTAGTGGTCAATGGCTTGATGTTCAGATGGAGACAGGTGACAAATGGTGTCCTTCAGGGGTCCATACTGGGACCAGTGTGCAGATACCCTACATTTCACAGCTAGCCATGCCAGCAGCACTGCATTGCAGAATTAAGACTTTCGTCCTTGAGCTCTTTTCTAAACAAGTACATAACTCTTACTTGCTAATAATCAAAAGAGACCGTGACCAGCCAAGTACAGCTCATGTTGGGAGTTTGTCCGTGAGAATGAACAGATAAGACGCTTCTTGTACACCAGATGTGCATGGGAGTGAATGGGAGAGTATGATCAAAACAGACCTGGGAAAGTCTGTTCTCCTTGTGTGATGAGAGAGTGATTGAGGGAGTATGTGAGCTAATAAGAACCCTGGCTGCATAGTCTGGTCTCCTGTTTATAACCTACAAATAGTGCTTCTTGCTAATAAACTTTGTCTTAGCTTCTCTTGAGAGCTGAGTCTGTGCCTTTCAGCCTGCTGCACCAGTGCTGTTTAATATCTTCATCAAAGACAAATAGTGGGATTCAGTGTACCTTCAACAAGTCTGCAGATAACACCAAGCTGCGTGGTGCACTTGACACACCTGAGGGATAGGATGCCATCCAGAAGGACCTGAAGAAATGGGCCCACGTGAAACTCATGAGGTTCAACAAGGCCAAGTGCAAGGCCCTGCACCTGAGTCAGGGCAATCCTCATTACCAGTACAGGCTGGGGGATGAAATGATAGAGAGCAGCCCTGCGGAAAAGGACTTGGGGGTATTGGTGGATGAAAAGCTGGACATGAGCCAACAATGTGCACTTGCAGCCCAGAAGGCCAATCGTGTCCTGGGCTGCATCAAAAGCAGCGTGGCCAGCAGATCGAGAGAGGGGATTCTGCCCCTCTGCTCTGCTCTGGTGAGACCTCACCTGCAGTACTGCATCCAGTTCTGGAGCCCACAGTACAAGAAGGACACGGACCTCTTGGAGCAGGCCACAAAGATGATCAAAGGGTTGCAGCACCTCTCCTGCGAGGACAGGCTGAGAGAGTTGGGGTTGATCAGCCTGGAGAAGAGAAGGCTCCAAGGAGACCTTATAGCAGCCTCCCAGTACCTGAAGGGAAAGCTGGGGAGGGACTGTTTACAAGGGCATGTAGCGATAGGACAGGAGCTAATGGTTTTAAACTAGAGCAGGGTAGATTTAGATTAGATATCAGGAAGAAGTTCTTTACCATGAGGGTGGTGAAACCCTGGCACAGGTTGCCCACAGAGGTGGTGGAGGCTCCATCCCTGGAGACATTCAAGGTCAGGCTTGATGGGGCTCTGAGCAACCTGATTCAGTTAAAGCTGTCCCTGCTCACTGCAGGGGGGTTGGACTAGATGGCCTTTAAAGGTCCCTTCCTCTACCCAGTCACTTGCTCATTCCCCCCATACCAGGATGAGGTAAAAATCAGAAAAGCAAAAGCTCAAAACTTGTGGATCAAAATAAAGGCAGTTTAATAGGTGAAGCAAAAGACACATGCAAGCAAAGCAAAAAGAGGAATTAATTCACTATTTCCCATCAGCAAGCAGATGTCCAACCGCTTCCTAGAAAGCAGGGCCTCAGCACGTACAACACTTTTTCAGGAAGAAAAATACCACACCCATAAACATTTCTCCCCTTCCTCTTTCTTTCCCAGAGCTTTTACTGCTGAGCACATCATCATATGTTACAGAAAAGCCATCTTGTCTGTGTCTTCTCCAAGCTTCCTATCCCACATGCGTGCTTATTCACTTGGGGGGGGGGAGGGGAGGGAGAAAATCTTGACACTGCGAAAGCACTGTTCAGCAATAGCCAAAACATCAGTGATATCAACACAGTTTTACTCTCAAATCCAAAACATAGCACCCAGTCAGACCCAGTACAAGCATCTAATTTTTGTTGGTAGTATTGCCCTAGTCTATGAAATGAAGTAGCATACATGCTACTTAGCAAATCGAATATCAGAGCCAAGAAAAAAAAAAAAAAAACAACAAACAAAAAGGTTTCATATTAGATCCTCAGCTTCCCAAGCCTGATCAGTTCCTAAAAATACAACAAAAGATGGCATCTTTCCCAACTTTTATGCATTTGAGTTTTTCTGGCCTTATAAATTCACATTTGCTGCTACAGAAACCTGTCTGACTTTCTGGTCAACTCCTACTTACCCAGAAATGGGTTGAAATAGTTTCAGGCATTCTTATCCAACATTCTTTAACATGAGCAAAAAAAAAAAATTCAGATTAAAGACTTAAGAGTTTAAATGCTTTCATAAATATAAATTAGGAGAGGAGCAGAGCAGCCCTGCAGAAAGGAATCTGGAGATGCTAGGTGACAGCAGGTTCAGTCAGAATCAGCAATTGGCAGCCAATAGGAAAAAAACACATCCTAGGATGCATCAAACACAGCATAACCAGACAGTCAAAAGAGGTGATGATCCCACTGTATTCAGCATTGGTGCCACCTCATCTCGATTTCTGTGTGTACTTCTGGGCCCCACAATTTAAGAAGGATGTTAAGGTCACTGAATGCATCCAGAGGAGGGCAACAAAGCTGGTGAGAGGCTGGAAGGCACGTCCTATGAGGAGCAGCTAAGGACTCTGGGTTTCTCTAGTTTAGAGAGAAGGAGGCTGAGGGGAGATCTCATCGCGCTTTGCAACTTCCTGAGGAGTGGAAGTGGAGAAGCAGGTGCTGATCTCTTCTCTCTGGTATTCAGTGACAGGACGCATGGGAATGGTTCAAAGCTGTGTCAGGGGACATTCAGACTAGATATTAGGAAGCATTTCTTTACCAAGAGAGTGGTCAAACACTGACAGAGGCTTCCTAAAGAGGAGGTCGATGCCCCAATGCCTGTGGGTGTTTAAGAAGCAGTTGGACAATGCCCTTAATAACATGCTTTAAACTTCTGATCAGCCCTAAATTGGTCAGGCAGTTGGACCAGATGATCATTGAAGGTCCCTTCCAACTGAATTATTCTATTCTTAAATTTACTTTGAAAGCAAACAAACAAAATACACATTTATATTGTTTGTGAAACTTCCCCAGTAACTTCAAAAACTTTCCAAACCATAGTATCACTTAGACTCACGCCCTTCGGTATTAATGTATCTCATTTCTTTGCACAAGGGTAACACAATAGTTAAAGCCTGCTGCACACTACGAGGTGATTGGTGACAGCCAACATGGCTTCGCTAAGGGCAAATCGTGCCCGACTCATTTGGTGGCCTTCTACAACAGAGTTACAGCTCTGGTGGATATGGGAAGAGCAAATGACATCATATACCTGGACTTGTGCAAGGTGTTAGACACTGTCCCACATGACACCCTTGTCTCTAAAATGGAGAGACACGGACTTGATGAGTGGACCACTAGGGGGATAAGGAACGGGCTGGAAAGTCACGCTCAAAGAGTTGTCAATGGCTTGATGTTCACGTGAAGACCAGTGACAATGGGAGTTCCTCAGGGCTCTGTTCTGGGTCCAGTGCTGTTCAACATCTTTGTCAGCGACATGGATGACGGCATCGAGTGCATCCTCAGCAAGTCTGTTGACGACACCAAGCTGTGTGGTGCCGTGGACTCACCTGAGGGAAGAGATGCCATCCAGAGGGACCTTGACAGGCTGGAGAAATGGGCCAGTGCAAACTGCTTGAGCTTCAACAAGTCAAAATGCAAGGTCCTGCACCTGGGTCGGGCCAATCCCAGGCACAAATACAAACTGGGCACAGAGTGGGTTGAGAGTAGCCCTGAAGAGAAGGACTTGGGGATGTTGATAGATGAGAAGCTCAACATGAGCCGGCAGGGCACTCATGCAGCCCAGAAGGCCAACCGTATCCTGGGATGCATCCAGAGGAGTGTGGCCAGCAGGTCAAGAAAGGTGATTCTCCCCCTTCACTCTGCTCTTGTGAGACCCCACCTTGAATACTGCATCCAGTTCTGGTGTCCCCACCATAAGAGGGACATGGATCTGTTGGAGCATGTTCAGAGGAGGCCACAAAGATGATCCAGAGGCTGTAGCACCTCTGCTATGAGGATGGACTGAGGGAGCTGGGATTGTTCAGCCTGGAGAAGACTCTGGGGGGACCTTATCACTGCCTTCCAATACCTGAAGGGAACCTACAGGAACACTGGAGATAAACTTTTTACAAGAATGTTCAGTGATAGAACAAGAGGACTCTGGAATAGATTGCCCAGAGAGGTTGTGGATGCCCCCTCCCCTGAGGTGTTCAAGGTCAGGTTGGATGAGGCCTTAAGCAACCTGGTCTAGTTAAGGGCACCCCTGCCGATGGCAGGGAGGTTGGATTAGATGATCTCTAAGGTCCCTTCCAACCTAAGACATGCTATGATTCTTTGATCTTAAAAATACCGTACATATGGCTTGTTATTTCCTACATTCAAGTCATTTCTGTTTTGATATTGCTTTTTTGCTCTTGATTCTTGCCAGTCAGACTTTTTAAATAAGTGGAGCAAATAAAAAATGAATGTTGAGAAACTTGTCATATTTTTTTTTTTTAGCAACAGCTGTTCATAAAGTTTTGTTCAAGTATGAGAACACATTTCCTTAGTATTATGCATTCGGCAGAACAAGTAACACACATCACTCCTTTATCATGCATTAAAGAAATTAATATTCTCTTTCTCAACAAACGTTAAATCGTTATATCACATTGATAGCGAGATGATTTGTTTTCCTCAAAATTATTTTCATATATGGATGTATATGTCTGTATATAATAGAATATATCAGTGTTTGCAATCCAGAATCAAATTATATAACCTTAGAAACAGCTTCTCCAAAACCTATTTACCAATCTATTTTCAACACACATCATCAAGATAATATATTATTTGTTTTCTAATCATAAATACATACTGTTTTAACTACCTAAAATTATTTAGGTGTTCAGTGTAAGTATGGATAAATCCAAGATAATAAGAAAAGATTGCAATGTTTTTTCAAAATAATTAAAGTTTTCTGCTTTAATGAAGAACAAAGAGAATAACAATTAGAATAGACTATCCAATATCAGCATTTTTAAATTGTGCGCATAATACTGAAACACAGAGTATCAATTTACCTACTTATATAAATAGATTATCTATATATATTTCATATTACAGCAGGGAATGAAAATTTTTTGCTGACTTGATAGACTTAACAAAAACTTGAAGAGGAGGTGAGCCTAAGTCTTTGCTAATTCATCAAGTTCTACATGCAAATCTTTCATTCAGCTGGCACAGGTATAGAAAAAAATATATATCCTGTAGGCTTGGAGAACAACAACAACAACAAAAAAAGTCTTCCAGCTAAAATTAGTTACAATTCATGGCAAATTCAAATGGTTTACTTCCTACATGTTTCCTTTGGTAATGTATATAGAATGAAAGAATACTCATATTTGACATCTCAGTTCACTGACTCCTCTGCTATTTCAAACAAAAAGAACACTTTTGCCTTAAGAGACATGTTTTGCATGTCACAATACCTGCAAGCATAATACAAAAATAGCAGACACACTGTTAAACCCTCCTATACTTAATTTTGCCAAAGCTAGAACATGTCCAGAGAAGGGCAACAAAGCTGGTAAAGGGTCTAGAGAACAAATCCTATGAGGAGTGGCTGAGGGAACTGGGATTGTTTAGTCTGGAGAAGAGGAGGCTGAGGGGAGACCTCATTGCTCTCTACAACTACCTGAAAGGTATTTAAAAGACATGTAGACATAGTACTTAGGGACATGGTTTAGTGGTGGACTTGGCAGTGTTAGGTTAATGATTGGACTCTGACCTTAAAGGTCTTTTCTAACCTAAATGATTCTTTGATGACCTAGCTAGCAAGATATTGCCAATTATTTTCTTAGATACTCAAGATACATTCCTGATGAGAAAATAATGCATAACAACTATATACAGTATACAGGCATAGTATGTCCAGTAGCGAAGGTTTATGGCACAACTTCCACTGATGACAGTCAAAATGCTATACATAGAAAGCTAGAGCACATGGCTCTTACTACTTAAATACATACACATATGCTTAAAACACAAGCATGCAGAATACTGTACATTACTTGGTACATACCAATATAAAACACTAAAAGCACCTATTTTTTTCATACTATAACAATAAATGTTTTTACAACAGCAAATGGATATTAACAACTTCATGGTCTGGAGAACAATCATACAGTTATATAAAATGTTTGGAAGCAATGTTCAGGAGAACTTGAAAAATACAGGACATGAAAAACAAATTCAGTGGAAGACTGAATTAGTTCCAAAGTACCTTAAACATTACAGCTAAGTTGTGCTAGCTGAACTATTTCTGTGTCTTTGTAATACACTTCAGTGTACATGTTAGAGTTCTCACTTTTTAGAATTATAATAATAAAAAGATACTTCATTTTTAGAATAGATTAGAACAGGACAATGATGTATAATGCAGTACCTAAAAGTATTATTTCAATGTTTAATCATGGAGAGATTTTTTTAAACTAATAATTTAAAATAATCATACTATGCAAAAAAAAAAAAAAGGCAATTACTTTCAACATTTTAAGCTCTCTGGCCCCATAAAAAATCATTATTAATATACAAGGGTGTACACAGCATAGTTCGTGTCACACAGTAACAGTAACCCATGCAGTTAGAAGTGAAATATTTCACTTTGCAAGGAAACACTATAATTTCTACAAGTTAGGGAAGAAAAAAAAAAAAATCCTCTTTTCTGATGCAAAAATTTTTATTTATATTTGCTACCTATGTGCATTTGTATGTATGCCTAATTTTTATACAAGAAGAAAAAAGGGGCATAGATATATTTAGGTCAAGAGAGGTCCTCCTGCCCCTCTGCTCTGCCCTGGTGAAGCCGCATCTGGAATATTGTGTCCAGTTCTGGGCCCCTCAGCTCAAGAGGGACAGGGAGCTGCTGGAGAGAGTCCAGCGCAGAGCCACAGAGATGATGGAGTGGACCATCTCCCTTATGAGGAAGGGCTGAAGGAGCTGGGTCTCTTTAGCTTGGAGAAGAGGAGGCTGAGGGGTGACCTCATCAATGTTTATAAATATGTCAAGGGGGAGTGTCAGGAGGATGGAGCCAGGCTCTTCTCAGCGGCATCCATTGACAGGACAAGGGGCAATGGGTGCAAGTTGGAACGCAGGAGGTTCCATAAAAGTATTAGAAAAAACTTTTTCCCTGCGAGGGTGACAGAGCCCTGGCACAGGCTGCCCAGGGAGGTTGTGGAGTCTCCTTCTCTGGAGACATTCAAAACCCGCCTGGACGCGTTCCTGTGCGCTCTGCTGTAGGTGATCCTGCTCTGGCAGGGGGGCTGGACTAGATGATCTCTGAGGTCCCTTCCGACCTCTAACACTCTGTGATATGCTCATTTGTTCCTTAAAACCTTTTGAGTTAATGCCTTTTACTTTGCACTTGCAACAAGTTCAAAGAGCATGCATGCTCAACTAACACAGCTCAGCTTAAATTGTGTTCTCTCCTTATAATCAAAAGGATATACCTTTGTCCCACATTCAAAAGCCATTAAGTCACTTAGACTTCTAAGTCCAACAACACTTTTCAAAGTAGGATTGAGAAGCTGGCACTTTTGGAACAACAAAAAAAAAAAAGCCTAACATTTACATAAAATATAGCAATACTGCTACTTTGAGGGACAAAAGATATGTAATGGGACACTGAGGTCAAGTCAATTAAAAAAATTGATTACCCGAAGCAATTTCAGACATTTATGTTCCCAGTCTCATCATTTTAATTATTTTCCTATTTTAAAAATGTTTTTGTCCATCTCAACCATATGAATGACCGAAACAAATAAACTTAAGAACTGAACAAATTGCTATGCTTGGGAAGCAGTGAGAGTGACTGAAAGAAATACTGTTGGATACCCAGATACTTAAGAGCAACCTGGTAATTAATTTTTTAGAAAGTTTTGTTGTAGAGTTTGTAGTTGGGGAGAGGGGGAAGGTTTAGTTGGGTTTTTGGTGTTGGGGTTTGTTTTGTGTTTGTTTTTTATAAAGCCTTTGATTTAATGATTCACTGCTATATTGCATTTTACATGATGATATCATTACCTGTTGAACAGTTGCACACACACACACACAAACACTTTCAATCAAATATATGGCTGAGGCTGACAAAGTACAATACAAAAAATGTGTACACAATAACAATTTCTGTACTGGTTTCTACTCAAATACAGATATGGTTTTAAGTATGAAACAGAACATTTACCTCCCTTGGTTTCTCATACATCACGCTTACATCTTCAGAAGCATGGTTTATATCGATATGTGCAGAAAGCATTCATACAGGCAATCAGTGAGTTTTCTCCAAAGCTTTCTTACTGATGGCTTCTTATCTATTTGCTCTGAAAACACCTTATTTCATTTGGTCTAAAGTAATGGCACAGTTGGGCCCTAATCTACCATTACCTATTCATACACTTAATGTTACCAGCAGGCAGATCTTATAAAATAATCCAAGTTCTGTAGTACTGATTATAGAACCAAATCTCCAAATTTCTTCTTTGGGTGGTATATGTTAGTATCATTCAATAAGTTTCATGCATCTTTAAAAACTTGTGAGAAACCTCTAGCATTACTGCAAGAAAACCAGGAAGTGCAGAAACAATTTGGACCTGAGTAACAAGTCAAATGTTAACTGCCTCTCCTATAGCAAATGTATATTGGTAAGTAATTACACTTAAACATCCATAAAATGAAACAAATGCAAGCTATCTGTCCTCTATTTTATCTTGGCTTTGGATCTCAAAATAGCCACAACACACATTTCCATCAACCAAAAATGAGACAGAACATTATTACTGGTAGCATTGTATCTGTCTCCATCCCTCCTTTTTCCACATCAGTTAAGGATCCCAATACTTTTCTCCATATACAGAAGATCCAATGTATTATTTAAAGTAGAAAATAACACATTCCTACAAAAGAATTAAAATAAATTCTGACTTCATTTCAACTCACCTTATTGAAAAGACCGTTTATTCCCCCAATATAAATCATTGCTTTCACATACATGACCCAAGATAAAAGTCTTTGTATAAACACACCACATCCACTTGGAACATTCCCATTCATCCACATACCAAACACTGATGCAGACATATTTCAAGGCCTGCTAGTCTAAGGCAGAAGCTATATTACTACAAGAACTACACAGTGTAGTAGAGCACATCAGATATAGACAAATGTATTTTAATTTAAAAGGCTTATTTTAAACACTATCCAAATTCCTATTAAGCACACATTGTCTTTACATAGTTGTGGCTCCAAAATAACAACCTCTGTTTTAATTAAAGAGAAATTATACAATAAAATTTATTTCCTGAACAGTGGGTGGATTCCAAAGGTATTAAAGATCCTGTTAGCCTCCAGCATACTTAAAGATACTCTTCAGCTTCATGGGTGCATTTAGGTCTTTATGGTTTCTTTCTCCTTTTGCTTTAAAAAAAAAAAAAATCAGTCTACAATCTGAGCATAAACTCCTTATTCCAGCTTGCCTCATTAAATAAAAAAATCACAATTAAAAAGACACAACCGGTGACCCAACCTTTTTAAGACTCGCAGAACGATACAGATTAAAGCCTGTCACCATCAATCTGCAAAGCAACTCCTCCTGTGAGTTCTTTCATTAATCTGCTTCCTCACCATCACTCTCCTACACCTATCATCGCCGATATTCCCCCAAAATCCCCTTACTAGCCATCCTTTCCCTCTTCATTTTGGAAGACTAGGTTCCGTACCGTGTAAAACCCACCCATAGGAACCAGTTATTTACCCAACTACAAGCGCCTCAGCGAAGCCTGCACACAGGCGCGCGCACACACAACGCGGCGGCGGAGAAATAACGAGCGGGTCACCGCCGCCATCGCCGCCCCGCGGCGAAGGTAGCGAGCGCCCGGGGGAAGCCGAACCGACCGCACTACGTAACGCACCGGTAGGGCCAGCCAGAGGAAGCCCGGAGCGGCGATGTCTGGGCTGCACCCCCAGCGGCATTTAAGGCGTGTGTGCCGACGGCGGCCCGCACTCACCCAACAGCAGCAGCTTCAGTTCCCGACGGGCATCCCGCTTGTCCCGGCGCAGCTGCCGCTCGATTTCGTCGTTGATCCGCCGGGCTTCCTTGGCTTCCTCGCTCAGGCAGCACGCCATGATGGACTCCAAAGTCATTCTTTCTAACTGGTTCAAACACAACCCCCACCCTAAAACGCGCGCGCGCACGCACGCACACCCCAGCAGAGCGCCAGCCCCAGGGGACACAGACGCTCTCTGCCCGGAGACCCCACCCAAGCACTGCAGGGCAAACGCAGGGAGCTGCCTCGATGCCACGCACAGCCAAGGAGAAAGAGAAGAGGCCCCCAGCAGCACAAGATACCCCGTTCCCTGCCTCTAATAGTCGCCGCTTTCAACTCCTCCTCTCCTCTAAATTATGCGCCAAGCAACCTGAAAACATCCACCATAACATGCGCAGCACTGCTATCTAGGCGAGCCAAGCTGCTCGGCAGAGACACCCCTATCCCTCTTTCCCTCACCGCTACCTCTGCCACCGCTTCCTCCTACAACTAACGCGGTCCCCAAGTGTCCCTCGCAAACTACACCCCCACCGCTCTCCGAAGTAACCACCCCACACGGAAATGGTAATGACTGTTAATCCCTCCTCCCCTCACACACACTTCCCCGTCGCTCCTTCTATCCTAAAGCGAGAGTTCGGCTCCTCCGAGTGGGCAAGCCCGCCGCCGCCCAGCAATCTCAGCGTGCGCCTGAGGGGAGAACTTCCTTACAGTGGACCTTTCTTCCAGGCACGATCGCTTGCCTCTCCCGCGAGGAGAGCTGCTGCCGAAGAGCTGTTGCGGCTCGTTCCTGCCCTGATAGTAAGAGAAAGGGAGTGGCTAGAAAGAGCGCCACCAGAGTAGAAGGCAGGCAAAGACTGAGATATGCACCCCATGAGCTCAGCTCGCCGAGCTTTTCAATGACTTGGCTCCGCGGGCATGGTGAGGCAGAAATATGGCGGACTGTTTCTCCCGCTGCCTCTCCCACTTTTCTGCGCTGCTGTGCACCAGGAATGAGCTGCTGGTGGAGCCAGGAACTCTCGAAATACTGCCTCCGACCAAGCTCGGCGCTCGAAGGTCGTCCCTGTCAGGCCTGCAGTCGTCGGGGAGAGGATGAGAAGGGAGAGGACGGTCTCACGCCAAACGGCCGCAAGGAACACAGCCTTCTCTTATTTGTCCGGTAGGGCAGATATTTTTTTTTTTTTACGTTCTGCACGTTTTATTTGTTTTTGCTACCTTTGGTTTTAGCCGATAATGCATACTTGTGTTAAACCCTTGCATTCTCTTCCTAGAAGAGATGTCTTTGGTTTATAGGGAAAGGGGAAAAATGTTATAATTTACATGAGGAGACAAGTATCTTCTCCATCTTCAGCTGGAAATTAAAATGTGTGGGATAAAAATATACGAGACACTAGTAACTTTTTATGCCAGTAATCCTGAAAATGGTATTTGAATAATTCTGTCATATACAGAAGAAATAAAAGATGTTTACAAAAAATAGAGTAGGATACTTCCCTTGCTTGTAAGAACTTAATATTCCATTATTTCAAGGCATCAATATATTGCATTTTATATTCTGTTGTTGTGACCTTTATTCAACCAATGCTGTAATAGAGGCTGCACAATGTTTGTTCATGAAAGCTACCTGATAAGGAAGTGATAAATCTCGTGGAATGCTAGGGAGTGATAGACCTTGTGGAATGCTATTGTATGCTAGGGTGCGAACCGCAGTCTCTGGCCAAAGAACTTATCCAACTAAGGGGGAGGGAAGGGGAATTTTACAACTACAAGAATTAATCAGCAGGCCACTTGATGAAGATGATGAGCCTTCCTCTTCAACGACCACCAGGAGGAAGAAAAAGACCCCCTAGCAACAACAGAGCAACAACAGAAGCATGCGCAGACTACCAGTAATGATGTGGTACCCGGAAATACCACCCGGAGCTTATAGACTATAAGAACCGCGGTCTCATCGCTAACGGTTGCGAGCCGTTGGAGAAGCAGAGGTTCCCCGGCCGCCCAGCGCTGTTTTGCTTATTGCTGCTTGCTGATTATCTTAATTGGCAATAAAAACTTTGACTATTGTCTCAACCCGGAGTTTGAGTCTCGTCAATTTATATCAATGCTTTTAACTATCATCCTTTGCGGGGAGCCTCATGCTGGAGAAACAGGAACTGCAGGCAACGACTCAATATGAGCGCGAACAAACAGATTCAACTTTATTCTTTTCTACCAAGCGTTTATGCTCTTTCAACTCTCAGTACATTACACTTTCTGTTATCTCATTGGTTATTACTACATTCTATCTACTACAACAGTTACTGATTGGTGCGGTTACATCTAATATACCTACACTTAATCTATCAGGATGTTGCATCTCCAGATGTCCAGTGCCTTTGTTCTCAATGACAAACCAGAAAGATTTATAACTTTGTTTTGCTTCAAGGAAGCACACCAAGGGCAGACTGACCTTAATGATCAAAGGATCTAAGGTATTTTCCTAAACACAGGCTGCAATGCTATAGCGCCAGCAAGGCCAGCAACATCTCCCCCTCTTTTATCAAACACAGCATCAGCTAGCCTTCTGATCTGAGCAGAGAAGCACTGGATGATGCAAGGTCCCATACAAACTACAATCAATACGATAACAATAATAATTATAACCATCTTAATTCCATCTTTAAGCCAGGCAGAAATTCCAAAAGACAAAAGCCATCAAAAAAGTCATCAAAAGGATTATGGCCTACAGTAATTTTTTGTGTATGTTGTTGAAGCCAATATAGTTGTTTGTGAATCAAGTCACTATGATCCCACAGGTTAAAACAGCACATCCCTTGAACTTCCTCACACCCTTTATTTAAATCATCCAGACCCGCAGTCGCTGGGGAGCCCCTGTTGCAGCGAGGTTTCTGGAGAACCCTCCCGACAATTGGGAAGTCCTACGCAGTGCGTCCACCCGTAGGTGAGGTTTCCGAAGTCGCTGCAAGAGGGTCCAGCATTTATACTATTAAATAAACAACCTTACATAACGTTGAATGCGGGAACATCTGGTGTTGTTTGCCCCGTTGAATTCTTCTCACAGCTTGGCCAGGGCTGAAAGAAGAATGCAAGGGAGTCTCCCTATCTATTTTGGTCCTTAATCACACACTTCTAACAAAGCAAAAGGCAGCTAGTTTCCCCCGCCTTGCTTTCAGCTAAAGAAAGATCACTCTGCTGGTTAGTACCATAAACCTTAACACCTATTATGTGGCTTTGATTAGACAGTCTTACACAACCAATATAAGCTTCATTGTTAGTCACATAAAGAGGATACATATTAATACAACAGGTAACATTGAGAACAGTCACATTTCCCTATAATTGCTCTGCCATAAGCCGTAAGCATCTTCTGCCAGTCCAATCCATGTCGTCGTTGGTAACCGGTACTTGAGGGTCCCATCACGTCACTGGGCGAAACAGAGGGGATCAACAGGCAGGCCCAGTGCACGGTCGTGTTGCTGCTACGCTGTTGAAGTGACAGGATGCTGCACAGCCACATCATGCAGGATCATGGGGTTCTCAGGTCCCTTGTCCATTATTAATAATAACAGGACACGCAATCGAACTGGCTGCTTCCCAATCTCCCTCTGTTATAGCGTCTCTGATGACACCGCTCCATTGCTGTTGCAAAGGATCCTTTATGGTTCAAGCTTGAAAATCAGGCTTGAGGGAGGGAGCTGATGGTAGTGGGGGAGCTGAACTGGTTTAAGGATTTCTTCTATTTCTCGCTGTCTAGCTGATAATTCAGCGAGTTTCTTCAGGATCTCTTTCAGGGGTTCATCTTGATCTTCCTTCTTTTCTCTCCCCCCCCCCTTTTTTTTTTTTTTGCTTTTTTTTTCTTTTTATTTTCTTTTTTCGTTTTTTTTTTTTTTTTTTTTTTGTTATTAGCTCATGTATTCCTTCAATCAGTCTCTTATCACACAGGGAGAGCAGGCTTTCCCAGCTCTGTTTTGATTATACTTTCCCATTCACTCCCATGCACATCTGGTGTACAAGAAGAGTCTTATCTTCATTCTCACGGACAAGCTCTCAACATGAGCTGTACCTGGCTGGTCAGGGTCTCTTTTCATAATTAGCAAGCAAGAGTTATGCACTTGTTTAGAAAAGAGCTCAGCTCAAGGACGAAAGTCTTAATTCTACAATGCAGTGCAGTTTCTCCTTTTTTTTTTTTTTTTTTTCTTTCCTCCACCCAGTCTGAATGAGCAGGGAGTTTCTTCCTTTGCCTTTTTCCTTTCCTGCCCTCCCCCCAACGCTTCGATCGCTGCTGCAGCAACTTTCTTTTCTGCTTGCATGATTTCTAGAGTGCGTATTACGGTTTTCCAAACTGTTCCTAGTTCTTTCGCTTCTTTTCCTCCCTCTAGAGTACAGTCCCACAAAAAGTCTCCTACTTCATGCCATTCCGTGGAACTAAAGATTAATGGCGGGTCGTTCATTTTCTCCTGTTTCCGAGCCCATGGGGCTAATACGTCTCGCTCCTTTACTTTTCCTCCTCTCTTAGAAAGTATACTAAGGAGGCGAGTTTTTTTAGGTGGATTACGCTTAAGATATGCCTGAATGTCACTTATCTCAGTTTCTGTTAGTCGGGGTTCTCCGTTTGATTCTAAATAGTGATTAGCTGAGTCATAGTCCCATTCCCCGTTTTTTAACATGTTAATCACCCAAATACGCTGATTACGTCGAGGACCGGAAGATTCAGCCTTATCAAATTGCTTTTCAAAATTTTTGAGTCCATCTACTATAGCTTGATGAGCTTTACGGTATTTTTCTCGAATTATGTTAAACTGCACCCCTTTATCCAATCGCTGCATTTCTTCTAACAGCTTGGTCATAACGTCTGTCTGTTTCTGAATCAACATTTCTAGGGATTCATCTACTTCCATATCTTCAGGTAAGGGCACTGTCGCCGGATCAATGACCCCAGGGGGAGCTGAGGGAGGTGAGGTCAGAGTGGGTTCGGGTGGCTCCCATGGTGGGATGAGATCATCATAAGGACCTCGGCGCGCCGGTGCTGCGACCGGGAGAGGGGTATCTTGTGAGTTATTTACTGAGGAATCTGAAGATGGAGTAGCCAATTTCTCAGCAGCAACTGTATACAGTGTTTTAGCAGCAACTTCTACCTCAGCATCTGCTCCCATGCGTTCTATCAGTAATCGTAACTGGCGATATGTCGGGGCTATCGCTTTCACTTCCTTATTCCCTGTCTGTACTGCTTCCCATATATCTTGCCCCACCTCCTTCCACACAGCATCTTTAAACACGTCAGTTGAGTCATTTAAATAACCACGGCGCCGTGCCCAATGTAATAAGTTTGTCAGCAGGGTTCGATCCAGCGATTCCCCCGCTCTCTGAGCCACACGTAAAATGGCTTCCACGGTCGCCTTTTCAATCGCTGATGCAGCGCTTCCCATCCCGTGCACTAAAAACAGCTCTTATTGTGAGCTCCGACTCACCGGTCGACAGTGGCCACTCGCGTCTCTCTCGAACGCCCGGTCGCAACCGCCACGGGTTTCTTACGTTCCTCTTCGTCGCACGGCAGCTCCGCAGTATCACGTCGGGGTCACCAAGATGCGGAGAGCCTCATGCTGGAGAAACAGGAACTGCAGGCAACGACTCAATATGAGTGCGAACAAACAGATTCAACTTTATTCTTTTCTACCAAGCGTTTATGCTCTTTCAACTCTCAGTACATTACACTTTCTGTTATCTCATTGGTTATTACTACATTCTATCTACTACAACAGTTACTGATTGGTGCAGTTACATCTAATATACCTACACTTAATCTATCAGGATGTTGCATCTCCAGATGTCCAGTGCCTTTGTTCTCAATGACAAACCAGAAAGATTTATAACTTTGTTTTGCTTCAAGGAAGCACACCAAGGGCAGACTGACCTTAATGATCAAAGGATCTAAGGTATTTTCCTAAACACAGGCTGCAATGCTATAGCGCCAGCAAGGCCAGCAACATCCTTTTTCACAACCCCAGACCAGCTTGTCTTCGGTTCCAGTACTAGAAAGCCTGTCTTTAACATAGGCTTTAGTAGCCCCCAAAGAGATAGCACACAATTTGATGGACATTTTTGTGGATTTGTAAAATATTTCAAAATTCCCACACCTGCCCTACCTTTTTCCACCTCCATATTAAATTAGATGTCTGGGAATGTTGCAAAATCTTCCAGAAAAGTCATATCAGTCTATTAAAATAGGTAGAGGGGCACATCATTCTCCATCTTCTAGTTTCATGTGTGATATCCTCTTCAGCACCTATTGTCATCTGTTTTGAAAATCACATGTTCTTTCTTACAGCTGTTCATATATGCTGACAATATGAATTAAGTAGAGTCCACCATAAGGTGTAAGACTAAGAGGAAATTAAACAATGGAAATGTAATAATATAAAAATATAGTTCTCAGTTTTTAGAGCATGAAAATGACTTTTGTTACTTTAAAAATGAATGGTTTTGTTTAGATCTATATCATATTTTTATGTATAATATAGAAAAGCATTTAAGATAATTTGGAATATTTTTATAAGTATATTTCTTTATTCCAGTAAATGAATATGTGAATTGTGTTCTAAAATATATAATCATATTTATCAACAAAAATATATTCAGTAAAAGCATCTTCTTTATTTACCTGATGTGGATTTTAAAATCTATATGTATATATTTATCTATCTATCTTGTGGTCTTCATGAAATAATTTCTTGACATATCAGAATTTCCTCCTAAAAGTTGTGGCCCAAAAAGATGAAAATGAGTGTGTGGTGCAGGTTACAAGAAATATTCAGTGAATATACAACTGTTCTGTGCCTGAAATATTGCCATACTGAGTTCAAATCCACAGCAAACAACATCTGGCATCAAGTCTAAAGAAAGGATATGAATGGGTCAATGAATTTGCAACGCATGTATCAACTGATCAAATGGAGGGCACAGTAGTCCTATGAAAAAATACATACCTCAGATAATATTGTTACCTTCCTCAGTAGATGAAGTCTGACTCAGCTTTCTTAACCAGCTCTTTTACATGCTCAGTTCTTTTACATGCTCAGTGTAGAAGGCATGAACACTGCATGTACCTCAAATGTGAAACTGTCATTTAATTTTGCATTTTTAGTGAGAAAAGACACCCCAGGGGCCATAAATTTAATCTGTATGTACCACTCCCATTGACATAATTGGATTCAAAATCACTACTTAATAAATATCTTCAAATTTTTAATGAATGAGCCATGTAGTCCTGAATCAAGCATCAGCTGATAACCATTACACACTGTTTTACCTATTTGCTTTGTGACTTAGTGGAAGTTAGATCCCCCATAATGGACAATTCTGTGATAATAAACATGAGGAAATTTTTTTCAGCCTTCATCTCCATAGAGGTTGGCTTTTGTTTTGAAACATGAAAAATCGTTTATAAATATTTTATCCTAATAAGAACTGTCAATTGTCACATGAAAGGGTATGTGGCTGAGAGAGATCCTCCA
This sequence comes from Trogon surrucura, assembly GCA_020746105.1. Taxonomy (NCBI): domain Eukaryota; kingdom Metazoa; phylum Chordata; class Aves; order Trogoniformes; family Trogonidae; genus Trogon; species Trogon surrucura. The sequence goes on from JAJGST010000022.1 coordinate 1,090,530, forward strand.
GTTTATTTATATAGCCACTTACCAGAGCTAATGCTTTCCTGTTTCAGAGCCCCATTAAGGACTTACACTGAGACAATTTATAAGATAGTAAAGAATAAGTAATTTATTAAAGTGACAGATGTAGCAGATTTGAGATTGCCATTGATAAATACACTCACTGCAATAGCACTAATATGTGATAACAATGCTAGCAAAATACTATCCCAGGTATTTCTCACCAGAAGGTGAAAGCACAATTCTTACCAAGAAGGCGTCCCTGGCTTGGGTGAAGGAGCACAGCTCGTCAACTGCCTCTTCTCTCCCCCCAGGGATGCTTTCTTTCCATACTCCTTATATTCTAACCTTATCTATTTCCCTCCTCCAGGGTGATGTTTAGCATGATTTGGGTGGAGAGTTGAGTACTATACCCATATATGTTTAGCATGTACTTTGTTGAACTCATTAACATAGTCAACTTTAATATGCATATTAGGGATAATGAATCAAAAGGTTTCACTCCAGGCACCATGGCCTTCATGATTCTGTTTTGAAGTAATTTATCTGCCTTCAGGATTGTGTTTAAGTCCTTCATCTGTGTATGTCTGCACTCTTGTCGCGGGTTAGGGCTGGGCCACAGACAGACGCTCTCTAACCCCCTTTTCCCCCCCCAAACGGGAAGAGAAAAGGGAATGAGGCAGAGAGACTTACGTGTTAGAGGAGAAAAAAACTAGAACAGCTTTAATGAAAATAATAGGAATAATGGTAAAAAGATAAAAGTAAAGAATTATATACAACTATAGATAGTAGCCCAATATCAAACCCGACTCCCTCCCCTGATAGCAATCACCACTGGTGCTGCAGAGCAGGAGGCACTGGGGAAACTCCAGGCTCAGCGGCAGCGGGAGCTGGATACAGGGAGCTGGATTCGGGAACTCAGGATCCGGATCAAAATCAGGAGGTCAGATGGAGTCCTCTCTGGACACCGGCCATTGCAGAAAAGAAGGGCGAAAAGGGTGAAAAGGACCGAAACTCTCGTGATCACTCAATTTATACTAGATATGACGTATATGGGATGGAATACTCTCGTTGGTCACCTGTCCTGTCTGTTACCCCCCGGAGGTGCCACCTTTTACTTCCTTGTGCCCCCTCTTACTACCCGGCACCCCCAGCGCGGCACACAAGAGCCAGCAGTGGCCTTGGTCACTACAGGAATAAGTATCAGCAAGAGCCTTTCTGCATCCCAGTCCCAGGCAGTGACTGTAAACATCAGGTGTTATCACTGCCAGTAGCACACGCTGTCTGCAAAAACATGCTGCTGACTCCAGAAAGTGCAGCCTTTTAGAAGACACTAAACTGGAAAGTAAAAATCACTAAACAGGACTGGGTTTTCAGCTAAACCCAGGACAACTCTTTAGCCAAAACAGGGCTGTCCTGGCACCACAAGACTCCCTCCTTTGGCTGCTTCTCTGTGCAGGCCTTGTTGATCTCCATTCCCGGTGTCTGCACAACAGAGAAGCAGACACCTGCACCCTTAACCCCTCGGGTTAAAAATCTCAATCAGTAAATGTCAGATACAATTATTACCCATACAGATAATTATTATGCATAGATATTATCCATATTGTTACCCAATTCTGTACAGATACTTCCTGATAAACCTTCCCTGTAACATGAATAATTTCATATTCCTCTACCCAAGTAGTCATGTTCTCTGGCAAACCCATTGCCTGTGAGTTGTTTTAATGTTTCTCACTGTCATAGGAAATTAAAAGTTAGACTGTCAGAGGGAACAAAGTATGATATTAAACATGCTGTATCTTCAGTATTCTTGCTCACAAGCCATCAAAGCTTGGGGAACCACCACTCTAACACTTTGTATCTTTCTTTGCACTAATCAAGCCCAGTCTTTAATTTTGTCCATATACCTACAGATATTTATTGTTTGAGATCTGTTTTCTGTAACAATTTGAAAAATTGCAACTAGCATCTGAACTTGGTACTCACATGACAGTAAACCAGCAGACAATATATAACAATATTGTTGATTTTTATTGTTAGTCAGCATGCCATTTTAAGCAATGGAATATCTTATAAGTCCTTTTTAGATTGCCATTGCACATTAGGAAAATGTTTTCACAGTGCTATTCACAAGTATATCTGAGTGTTTACAGTTAGTTTAGAGGCCATCAGTATGTCTGAGCAGAGCAAATTATCCTGCCAGTATGCCTTCCTAATCAGTTTTTTTTTAGAAAAACAAATTGTATCTTCTGGTTGTCTGCCATTAAATGAGTAACATTCATTCAGTATTTGCAATTCCTTTCAACTGAAATAATCAGTTTGTTCCAGAATGTGTTGTTTTTGAGTTCACCAGTGATATTTACTTAAAATTAATAGCTATCTGCCAAGGTCCTAAAGTACAGACCAGCATAGAGCTGAACTGAGTACACCACAAATGTATCTTACCTATCTTTCTGATTACACAGAAGAAGGAAAGTTTGTATATGTATACATATACATGTGTGTGCACATAAAACTAATGGGCAATTTTATTTCTTGAAGAATGTTTAAATCTCTCACTTCCCTCACTAATAAAGACTAAGACATTTTCACAGAATCACAGAATGTTAGGGGTTGGAAGAGACCTTGAAAGATCTAGTCCAACCCCCCTGCCAGAGCAGGATCACCTACAGTAGGTCACACAGGAACACGTCCAGACAAGTTTTGAATGTCTCCAGAGAAGGAGACTCCACAACATCTCTGGGCAGCCTGTGCCAGTGCTCTGTCACCCTCACAGGGAAAAAGCTTTTCCTAATGTTTTTGTGGAACCTCCTATGTTCCAGCTTGTACCCATTGCCCCTTGTCCTGTCATTGGACATCACTGAGAAGAACCTGGTTCCATCCTCCTGACACTCCCCCTTGACATATTTGTAAACATTTATTAGGTCACCCCTCAGCCTCCTCTTCTCCAAGCTAAAGAGATCCAGCTCCTTCAGCCTTTCCTCATAAGGGAGATGTTTCGCTCCCTTCATCATCTCTGTGACTCTGCGCTGGACTCTCTCAAGCAGTTCCCTGTCTCTCTTGAGCTGAGGGGCCCAGGACTGGACACAATATTCCAGATGTGACCTCACCAGGGCAGAGTAGAGGGGGAGGAGAAGGTCTCTCAACCTCCTAGCCACTCCCCTTCTAACATACCCCAGGATGCCATTGGCCTTCTTGGCCACGAGGGCACATTGCTGGCTCATGGGCATCCTGCTGTCCACTAGAACCCCCAGGTCCCTTTCTCCTACGCTGCTCTCCAGCGGGGCAGTCCCCAACCTATACTGGCACATGGGGTTATTCTTTCCCAGGTGCAAGACTCTACACTTGCCCTTGTTGAATTTCATAAGATTTCTCCCCGCCCAGCCCTCCAGCTTGTTTAGGTGTCTCTGAATGGCTGCACAACCTTCTGGTGTGTCAACCACTCCTCCCAATTTTGTGTCATCAGCAAACTTGCTGACAGTGCTCTCTAATCTCTCATCCAGGTCACTGATGAATATATTGAAAAGCATTGGCCCTGGCACTGATCCCTGAGGGACTCCACTAGACACAGGCCTCCAACTAGACTCTACCCCACTGACCACAGCTCTCTGACTTCTTCCCTTCAACCAGTTAACAATCCACCTCACTATCCGATCATCCAGATCACGCTTCCTCAGTTTAGCTATTAGGATGCTGTGGGAGATTGTGACAAATGCTTTACTGAATGGTGTCCAATGCTTTATTGAGCATTTGACGCGTAAACCATGTCACACATATGCCAATGAAATCAATGCCACGTCACCCATGATGTCAGCCACACGTCACATATAAGCCATTGATTATTTCCTAAAGCAAATAGGGAGGATCTTAAGGTTTGTGCTATCTTATTTAACTGGCTAAATGTTGTACTGTGTTTGCAAGTATCTCAGCATCTATACCATTAATTAGTTTGCTCTGCTAGAAGTAAATTCTGAGTCATACTTTTCTCACAGCAGAAAACAAGAGTTTCTCTTTTTGGTTCCATAAAGTCAGGAACAACTATTTCCTCATAACCTGTGTAGATTATCTTCCTTTTATTTTCAACACTTTCTGCCCAGTCAGGTTCACCTCTCTTCTTTATAGTTAGCCATGCCACTGTGTCGTGGTTCGACCCGAGTTACCAGCAGGAAGGAAACAGAGGAATCACGTGGTCGCTCTCTCACTTGCTCCGCCCTACCAAGAGTGAGGGGAAGAGCGCGAAAGGAGCCGCAGGCAGAGCCTCGTGGGGTTGAGATAAAACCACTTTGTTTTAATGGTGAACATAATTAGCAACAATAACAGTGAAATAACAGTAATGTTTAACCAGATATAACGCGAGTAACATGTAACGCGGATCTCACCACCCGGAACCCCGCGACGCGCCCAGACCGAGAACCGGAAGGAGAAAGACCCCCACTCCGACCAGCCCCCTCTATGTACCCCGAGCATGACGTCACAATGGTATCGAATATCCCTTTGACTAGCGACTGGTTTGGTTCAGCAATTCCCGAATAGCCCCTCCCCCTATTTAAAAATGAACCCTATCCCAACTGAACCCAGTACATTATCCACCCCTTATTCTATACCATCTACGTCATGCTCAGATCATACACTTAATATTCATCATTAGCTTTATTGTTATATATACACACATGCACATATACACAGATATCATTCTCTTAATCTATACACTCCCTCCAGTATATCCCTTGAGTTCATGGCTTCGAGGTTCCATTCATTGTAACGGTTCTTTAGGGTAGGAGAGAATGGTGCTTGATTGCGATATACTTCGTCCAGAACTCATGCTGTATTTGGCACGGTCTGTGCCCACGGTCTGAAGCTTGAAAAAAAACCCATCATCTTAAGGATGTCACTGGGCGCCACCTCAGGTTCCCTTATTGCTGTCCTTCCCTCGTTTTCATCGTAGTCTATCCTTTGCTGGTCTGGGTCGTTCTTACTGTAATAGTAATCGACATGACACATAACAACAGCAGCAGTGATGACATACATTGACAGGGTAATTTATCAGTTAACATCACATGATTTAGTCCACTGGCTATTCTCTCCCAAAGTTAAATCCCCTTGGGGTACACACCGAACATCCCCATCCTTCTGCATCACCCACCAAGTACACCCAGGTCCCTGAGCAAAAGCAACCCCACGGATGGGTTTGCCTTTGCCTGAGGCAGGGCTAGCCCACACCGTCTTCCCCAGCATGTTCCTCATACGCACAACAGGGGCTTTATCCCCATCCACAGTAGGTGGGAGTTTTGACTGGGCAGGCCCGGCTCGATTGGAAGATCCTCTATTGTTGACTAACCATGTGGCCTTTGCTAAATTTGTGTCCCAGTGTTTGAAAGTTCCATCACTCATTGCTCTCAACGTACTCTTTAGCAGTCCATTGTGTCGTTCAACCATTCCAGAGGCTGGTGCATGATATGGGATGTGGTACACCCACTCAATGCCGTGCTCTTTGGCCCAGGTGTCAATGAGGCTGTTCCAGAAATGAGTCCCATTATCCGACTCAATCGTCTCCGGAGCGCCGTGTTGCCACAGTACCTGTTTTTCAAGGCCCGAGATGGTGTTCCGAGCAGTGGCATGGGGCACAGTGTATGTCTCCAGCCATCCGGTGGTCGTCTCCACCATTGTGAGTACATGGTGCTTGTCTTGACGGGTTAGTGGGAGCGTAATATAGTCAACCTGCCATGCCTCCCCATATCTGTATTTCATCCATCGCCCTCCATACCACAAAGGCTTTACCCGCTTGGCCTTCCTGACTGTAGCACACGTTTCACATTCATGGATAACCTGTGTGATAGCATCCATGGTCAGGTCCACCCCTCAATCACGAGCCCATCTGTGTGTCGCATCCCTTCCCTGATGGCCTGAGGAGTCATGGGCCCACCGAGCTATGAACAATTCACCCTTGTGCTGCCAGTCCAAGTCCACCTGAGACACCTGGATCTTAGCAGCCCAATCTACCTGCTGGTTGTTTAGGTGCTCTTCTGTGGCTCGATTCTTGGGTATGTGGGCGTCTACATGACGTACTTTCACAACCAGGTTCTCCACCCGGGCAGCAATATCCTGCCACAGTTCGGCAGCCCACATAGACCTACCCCTGCATTGCCATTTATTCTGTTTCCATTGGTGTAACCACCCCCACAGAGCATTTGCCACCATCCACGAGTCAGTGTAGAGACAGAGCACTGGCCACTTTTCTTGCTCAGCAATATCATGAACCAGTTGAATGGCTTTTACCTCTGCAAATTGACTCGATTCACCCTCCCCTTCAGTGGCTTCAGCAACTTGCCGGGTAGGGCTCCATGTAGCAGCCTTCCATCTTCGATGCTTTCCCACAATGCAACAGGACCCATCAGTGAACAGAGCGTACCGCTTCTCATTCTCTGGTAGTTCGTTATATCGTGGGGCCTCTTCCGCACGTTTCACTTCCTCCTGCTGTGACACTTCAAAGTCCTTGCTTTCTGGCCAGTTTGTAATTGCCTCCAGAATTCCTGGTCGATTAGGGTTCCCCATTCAGGCCCGCTGTGTGAGCAGTGCCATCCATTTACTCCACGTGGCATCAGTCACATGATGTGTAGATGAGGCCCTCCCTCTGAACATCCAACCCCAAACTGGAAATCGGGGTACCAAAAGGAGCGGTGCCTCAGTACCAATTACTTCTGAGGCAGCTTGGACTCCTTCATACGCTGCCAGTATCTCCTTCTCAGTGAGAGTGTAGCGGGACTCAGATCCTCTGTATGCCCGACTCCAAAACCCCTTTAAGGGTCAGCCTCGGGTCTCCCCTGGTGCCTCTAGAAGGGTCCCTTCGGAGAGCCGGCCAAGTTAACGACCATCACACCAATATGGCTACAGATCGTCCTCTCTTTATTGCTCCGGACAGCTCAATATATACAGTTAAGCGGTGTCCCCGCGCCTGCCCCTTAAAAGAGTTGGTCAGTTACAGGCTTACACGCGCCAGCGTTTTATTGGGTAGTGCCATTCCACTATGCAAGCAGCTCTCGCCCCCCCTTCTCCCCCCGGGGCCAGCACCTCCAGCCAAGCATCTCGCAAAGCTCTCACAAAACCTCCTCCTCCCCGTGTTCCAAGGCAGCTTCAAGGACAGAGCCTTTGTTTAGGCCTAAGCTGGGTTGTCCACATCTTTAAAGTAATACCGTACCTCTACTCCCCAAGAAATTCCTCTACAGGTGCCCTCTGCCAGAGACTCCAGTCAGGGCCATTCTGCCCAGCTGCAGTATAAAGCACGTTTTGAACATCTTGTCCTGTCCAGACTGACCCAAGAGATACTGCACAAACAATCTCTTGTTTAATCTGCTCAAAGGCTTGTTGCTGTTCAGGGCCCCATTTAAAATCGTTCTTCTTCTGGGTCACCTGGAAAAGAGGGCTCACAATCTGGCTGTAACTTGGGATGTGCATCCTCCAAAACCCCACTGCGCCTAAGAATGCCTGTGTCTCCTTTTTACTAGTTGGTGGAGACATAGCTGCTATCTTGTTAATCACATCCATGGGAATCTGGCGGTGTTCACCTTGCCACTTTACTCCTAAAAACTGGATCTCCTGCGCAGGCCCTTTTACCTTACTGCGTTTTATGGCACAACTGGTTTTCAGAAGGATTTGAATTATCTTCCTCCCTTTATCAAAAACTTCTTCTGCTGTATTGCCCCATACAATAATGTCATCAATGTACTGCAGGTGTTCTGGAGCTTCCCCCTGTTCCAGTGCAGCATGGATTAGTCCGTGGCAAATGGTGGGGCTATGTTTCCACCCCTGGGGCAGTCGATGCCAAGTGTACTGGACGCCCCTCCAAGTAAAGCCAAACTGTGGCCTGCACTCTGCTGCCAGAGGGATCGAGAAAAATGCATTGGCGATATCAATGGTGGCATACTATTTGGCAGCCTTCGATTCTAGCTCATATTGAAGCTCGAGCATGTCTGGCACGGCAGCACTCAATGGCGGCGTAACTTCATTCAAGCCACGATAATCCACTGTTAGTCTCCATTCCCTGTTAGATTTCCACACTGGCCATATGGGGTTGTTAAATGGTGAGCGAGTTTTGCTAATAACCCCTTGGTTCTCCAGCTGACGGATCAGCTTATGGATGGGAACCAGGGAGTCTCGGTTGGTGCGATATCGCTGCCGATGCACCGTCGAGTTAGCAATTGGTACCTGTTGTTCTTCAGTTCTCAATAAACCCACCACAGAAGGGTCCTCTGAGAGACCAGGCAAGGTGGACAACTGTTTAATTTCCTCTGCCTCCAAAGCAGCTATGCCAAAAGCCCACCGGTACCCCTTTTGATCTTTGAAGTATCCGCTCCTGAGGAAGTCTATACCAAGAATGCACAGAGCCTCTGGGCCAGTCACAACAGGGTGTTTATGCCACTCATTTCCAGTCAGACTTACTTCAGCTTCCAATACAGTCAGTTGCTGGGACCCCCCTGTCACCCCAGAAATACAGATGGGTTCTACCCCTCTATATCCTGATGGCATCAAGGTACATAGCGCGCCTGTGTCTATTAAAGCCTTATATTCCCGTGGAGCTGACGTGCCAGGCCTTCGGATCCACACAGTCCAGTAGACCCGATTGTCCCTCTCCTCCACCTGGCTGGAGGCAGGGCGCCTCTATTCTTGATCGGAGTCACTCACTTCCTGTGAGTATGACTTAGAGGTTCCTTCAAGAGGATCAGAGTCAAAATCTTTTTTCTTGTTTCGTTTGGAGGGCTTTCCACTGGAAACTGGGGCAATACTTTTCTTATGATGATCCTTCTTCTTTGCTGCTTCCTTTCGCAACTCGCATACACGTTCATCTAGGACTGAAGTTGGTTCTCCATCCCACTTCCTCATGTTCTCTCCATGGTCACGTAGGTAAAACCACAGAGTATTCCAGCATGTTTGTTTTCCATGTTCCCTCTCTTGAGCGGAGGATTGCCTAGTCCTAACAGCTGAGACACGTGCCCGTGCGGGTGGAGAGCAGGACATATCCACTTTGAGCTGCTGGACCTCCCGGGACAGTTCTTCCACAGCAGAAACACAAGCCTGTAGGGATGAAGACAGACTTCCTTCGTAATGCCAGAGCCGCCGAGCCAGTTCATCCACCCTTTGTCCCTCACCTTCTCTCCAGGATATCAGTGCCAACGAGTTTGAGTATGTTTGCGGTGCACTTCGTAGGAATTTCCGCTACATACCTTGTGTGCATCGGACTTCATCTGGATCAGTGGGTGACTGCTCGTTATCTGGATTATTGTAAATCACCTCCAGCACAGCCAGTTCCCTCAGGTACTGGATACCTCTCTCCACTGAGGTCCACTTACCTGGGTGGCATGCAATATCTTCCTTGAGGAGGTAACTTTCCCTCATGCCTGACAGAAGGCGCTTCCAGAAGCTGAGGGTTTGTGTCTGCCTCCCAAGCACTTTGTCAATGTCCCCTTCCCTAGAGAGGGATCCCAGCTGTTTGGCTTCTTTACCCTCCAGTTCCAGGCTACCGGCTCCACTGTCCCAGCATCGGAGCAGCCAGGTAATAATGTGCTCACCTGGATGGCGGCCAAAGTCCTTTCGCATGTCTCGCAACTCCCTGAGAGATAGAGACCGGGTGATTATCTCTGGCTCTACCTCCTCTTCTTGTTCTCGTGATGGCCCTGCTTCATTTTCATCCCTCACCAAGCGAACCGATTTCTTTGTGCACTTCTTCTTCTGTACTGGAGCAACCGATACTGGCACAGTCTGGTTTCCTGGTTCAGCTGGAGTGCTTGTCACAGGAGTTGGAGCAGCCGCAGCGCCTGTCACAGGGATCGGAGTAGCAGCAGCGTTTGTTGCAGAGACTGGAACAACCACATCATCTACTGGTTTGTCTTCAGGTCCAGAGGCCTCCACTTCCCCTTGGGAATAATGGGCGACATTGAAAATGGCTCGGTAGGCATGGGCCAGGCCCCAGCACACAGCAGTGATTTGGGCTTCTTTGGAGTGGCCAGGCTGACAGCATACTTTCTCCAAATACTCTGCCAGTTTTCTAGGATTCTGTATATGTTCAGGGGTGAAATTCCAAAACACTGGAGATGACCATTGTCCTAGGAGCTTGCCCATATTCTCCCACACACCTTGCCACTCATAGTTATCTGGCTTCAGGACAGGTCTCTGGGTGATATCCTTAGAAAATTTTGGTGTGACCCTGAGCAAGATCTGACAGACATTCAGGAGACAGGACGAGAACCATGCTGGATTGGGTATTCCAAGAATATTCAGAGTTTTCAAATACTGTTGTGATCAGCTTGAAGGATAAGCGGGAGAGAACATTCTCCTCTGCTTCCCCCATGGATTCGTTGCCATCACTAATGAATTCTGAGAGGAGGCGCCCAAGGCATGGGAATGACAATAGCGCCTCATACAGATACCCGCTTACCCTCATGGTCAGTGATGCAATCATATCATAAGCTGTCAGCACCCCGTACAAAAGAATTATGCTTTTGACTCCCTTTCCACAGTTGATAAATAATATATATAATACTTAAGGATTCAACCAATGCCACAGTGTAAACAAATAAATCAATATTATGATCACCAACTACTTGACTAATGTGCAGAATCAATCTAACAAAGTTATCTTTTTAACATTCTTTTGTCAAATCTGCTGTTATCTCAAACCCCTGGCCCCACGTTGGGCACCAAAAGATGTCGTGGTTCGAGCCGAGTTACCGGCGGGAAGGAAATAAAGGAACCATGTGGTCGGTCCCTCGTTCGCTCCCCCCTGCCGGGAGTGAGGGGAAGAGCCCGAAAGGAGCCGCAGGCAGAGCCTCATGGGGTTGAGATAAAAACAGTTTGTTTTAATGGTGAACATAAATGGTAACAATAACAGTAAAATAACAGTAATGTTTAACCAGATATAACGTGAGTAACATGTAACGCGGATCTCACCACCCGGAACCCCGCGACACGCCCGGACCGAGAACCGGAAGGAGAAAGACCACCACTCCGACCAACCCCCTCTATATACCCCGAGCATGATGTCATGATGGTATCGAATATCCCTTTGGCTAGCGACTAGTTTGGTTCAGCAATTCCTGACTAACCCCTCCCCCTATTTAAAAATTAACCCTATCCCAACTGAACCCAGTACACCCTATCAGATTCTACCATAGAAAAAGTCCCAAAATTTGTAATTTCATATCTGTAAGGCAGATTGCATTGAGTTTGCGTGGACAGATTTTGATAGTGGCGGGACTGTAGAGATGCCTCCTATGAGAAACTGCTTGAAACTTCCGCCAGGTCCACTAGAGCCAGCTCCAAAGACAGACCTGCTGCTGGCCAAGGCTGAGCATATCAGTGATGATGGGAATGCATCTGTGAAAATATATTTATGCAGTGGACGTGGTCTACCTGGACATCAGCAAGGCCTTTGACGCCGTCTCCCACAGCATCCTCATAGGTAAACTGAGGAAGTGTGGTCTGGATGACCAAGTAGTGAGGTGGGTCGAGAACTGGTTGAAAGGAAGAAGCCAGAGAGTTGTGGTCAATGGGGCTGAATCTGGCTGGATGCCTGTGTCTAGTGGGGTCCCTCAGGGGTCAGTGCTCAGGCTGGTGCTTTTCAATAGATTCATCAATGATCTGGATGAGGGATTAGAGAATGTTGTCAGCAAGTTTGCTGATGATACGAAATTGGGAGGAGTGGTTGACACACCAGAAGGCTGTGCAACCATTCAGAGAGACCTAGACAGGCTGGAGGGCTGGGCGGGGAGAAATCTTATGAAGTTTAACAAGGGCAAATGTAGAGTTTTGCACTTGGGAAAAAATAACCCCATGTGCCACTATAGGTTGGGGACTGCCCTGCTGGAGAGCAGCGCAGGGGAAAGGGACCTGGGGGTTCTAGTGGACAGCAGGATGCCCATGAGCCAACAGTGTGCCCTCGTGGCCAAGAAAGCCAATGGCATCCTGGGGTGTATTAGAAGGGGAGTCGCAAGTAGGTCAAGAGAGGTCCTCCTGCCCCTCTACTCTGCCCTGGTGAGGCCGCAGTTCTGGGCCCCTCAGTTCAAGAAGGACAGGGAGCTGATGGAGAGAGTCCAGCATAGAGCCACAAAGATGGTGAAGGGAGTGGAGCATCTCCCTTATGAGGAAAGGCTGAGGGAGCTGGGGCTCTTTAGCTTGGAGAAGAGGAGGCTGAGGGGTGACCTCATTAATGTTTACAAATATATAAAGGGTGAGCGTCACGAGGATGGAGCCAGGCTCTTCTCGGTGACAACCAATGATAGGACAAGGGGTAATGGGCTGAAACTGGAACATAAGAGGTTCCGCTTAAACTTGAGAAGAAACTTCTTCTCAGTGAGGGTGACGGAACACTGGAACAGGCTGCCCAGGGAGGTTGTGGAGTCTCCTTCTCTGGAGACATTCAAGAACTGCCTGGACACGTTCCTATGTAGCATAGTCTAGGCATTCCTGCTCTGGCAGGGGGATTGGACTTGATGATCTTTCGAGGTCCCTTCCAATCCCTAACATTCTATGATTCTATGATTCTATGACACCAAGGTCAGTAAAGAAGGAGAGGGGAGGATGTGCTCCAGGCACCAGAGCAGATTCCCCTGAGCTATGGTGAAGACCGTGGTGAGGCAGGCTGTCCCCCTGCAGTCCATTGAGGTGATGGGGGTGTAGGTATCCACCAGTGCCCCGTGAAGGAACCAACGCTGGAGCGGGTGGATGCCTGAAGGGGGCTGTGACCCCGTGGGAAGCCCACGCTGGAGTAGGCTTGCTAATAGAACTTGTGACGCCACAGGGGACTCACATTGGAGCAGTTTCCTCCTGAAGGACTGCACCCCATGGAGAGGACTCATGTCGGGGCAGTTTGTCAAGAACTCCCTCATGAGAGGACTCACATTGGAGAAAGTGTGAAGAGCAGTCTCCCGTGAGAGGGACCCCACAATGGCCCAGGAGAAGATTGAGGAGTCCTCCCCCTGAGAAAGAAGGAGAGGCAGACACAACATCAGATGAACTGACCACAACCCCCATTCCCTGACCCCCTGCGCCGCTCAAAAGGAGAAGGTGGATAAACTAGGACTAAAGTTAAGCCTAGAAAGAAGGGAGGGGTGTGGAGAAGGTGTTACTTTTAAGATTTGGTTTTATTTCTCATTGCCCTTCTCTAATTTGATATTAAATTTAATTAATTTCTCCAAGTCAAGTCTGTTTTGCCCAGGATGGTAACTGTGAGTGACCTCATTCTTATCTTGACCCATGAGCCCTTCATTATATTTCCTCTCCCTATCTAGCTGAGAAGGGGAGGTGGTAGAGCAGCTGTGGTGGGCACCTCGTTGCCAGCCAGGGTCAAGCCACTGCACTTCCTGACACAGCTGATGAATCAGGTCCAGTCCACTAGCCTAGGTGTGCACCCAAGAAGTTGGCTGGTAGCCAGTGGGAGGCCAGTATGACTTTGATTGACCACAGCTCAGATTTGACTGAGCTTTAAAATTGGGTCCTGCCAGGGGTGTGTTAGAGCAAGGTTTTTTTAGAGCAAGGTTTTTTTAGAGCAGTAAGTTCTGCAGTTTGGGCACAACCTTCCCCTTGTTTTGGGCTGCCGGCCAATGTGACTCCTCGAGATTGAGAGTCCTCGTCTTTGTATAGGTGAGTGTATAATACGATCTGGATCATTATTCTTTGTTTAAGAATTGAGTGTAGTGTAGAAACTTCTCAACCGATACCAGAACTTGTGGATTTGGGAGAGCTTTTCATTTCTTAATAAATCCAGTTTAATTACGCTTGTAGATTGACTGAGAATGGGAGCACTCCTCACAACTGTATGTAAAGGCTCTGAATGAGCAGGACCAGAACGATGGATGGATCCTCTGGTGTTAACTAACCAGGTGGCGTGTGCTAAATGCTTGTCCCAGTTTTTGAAAGTTCCACCTCCCATTGCTTTCAGAGTAGTTTTTAACAGTCCATTGTATCGTTCAATTTTCCCAGAGGCTGATGCATGATAAGGGATATGATATACCCATTCAATACCATGTTCTTTAGCCCAATTGTCTATAAGATTGTTTTGAAATGAGTCCCATTGTCTGACTCAGTTCTTTCTGGAGTAACTTATCACTGCAAGATCTGTTTTTCTAGGCCCAAGATAGTGTTTCGGGCAGTGGCGTGAGGCACGGGATATGTTTCTAACCATCCAGTAGTTGCTTCTACCATAGTGAGCACATAGCGCTTACACTGGTGAGTTAGAGGAAGTGTGATGTAATCAATCTGCCAGGCCTCCCCATACCTGTATTTTAACCATTGTTTCCCATACCACAAAAGTTTTAATCGCTTAGCTTACTTAATTTCGGCGCATATTTCACAATCATGGATAACCTGCGCAATAGCGTCCATAGTTAAATACACCCCTCGGTCACGAGCCCATCTGTATGTTCCATCTCTTCCCTGATGTCCTGAAGTGTCATGGGCTCACCGAGCTAGAAACAGTTCACCTTTGTGTTCCCAGTCCAAATCTATTTGGAACACTTGAGCAGCCTGATCCACATGTTGGTTGTGTCGATGTTCCTCAGTGGCACGACTTTTGGGCACATGGGCATCTACGTGACGTACCTTCACAACTAAGTTCTCTAGCTGAGCAGCAATGTCTTGCCATAGTTCAGCAGCCCAAATAGGCTTACCTCTGTGCTTCCAGTTATTTTGCTTCCAGTGTTTTAACCAACTCCAGAAGGCATTTGCCACCATCCATGAGTCAGTACAGAGATAGAGCACTGGCCATTTTTCCCCTTCAGCAATGTCTAAGGCCAGCTGGGTGGCTTTTACCTCTGCAAACTGACTCGATCCACCTTCTCCCTCAGTTGCCTCTGCAACACATCGTGTTGGACTCCACACAGCAGCTTTCCACTTAAGACGATTTCCTACTAGGCGGCAAGACCCATCAGTGAATAGGGCATACTGCTTTTCATTATCTGGTAACTGATTATATGGTGGAGCTTCTTCAGCACGTGTCACCACCTCCATAGGGGGCACTGCAAGGTCTTTACCTTGTGGCCAGTCTGCGATCACCTCTAAAAGTCCTGGACGATCATGATGACCCATTAGAACTCTCTGTGTAATTAGGGCAGTCCATTTACTCCATGTAGCATCCGTGGCATGATGTGTGGAAGGAACTTTACTCTTGAACATCGAGTTTAGGACTGATATTCATGGTACTAGGAGAAGCTGTGCCTCAGTACCAATCACTTCCGAAGCATCTCTAACCCCTTCGTGTGCGGCCAGTATTTCTTTTTCAGTTGCAGTATAGTTGGCCTCAGAGCCTCTATATTTTCGGCTCCAAAATCCTAAGGGTCGACCTCAAGTTTCTCCTGGTGCCCTCTGCCAGAGGCTCCAGGAAGGACCATTATCTCCAGCTGCAATGTATAGCAGATTTTTAATATCCTGTCCTGTTCGGATTGGCCCAAGAGCTACTGCCTGTACAATCTCTTGTTTGATTTGTTCAAAGGCCTGTTCCTGTTCAGGGCCCCCTTTAAATTTGTTTTTCTTTCGAGTCACATCAAAAAGAGTTTTCACAATCTAACTATAACCAGGAACATGCATTCTCCAGAAACCCCCAGTGCCTAAGAAGGATTGTGTTTCTTTTTTGTTAGTTGGTGGCAACAGAGCTGATATTGTGTCAATCACGTCTATTGGGATCTGGCGACGCCCATCTTGCCATTTCACTCCCAAATACTGGATCTCTCGTGCAGGTCCCTTGACCTTGCTTCTCTTTATGGCAAAACCAGCATCTAAAAGAATCTCAATTATTTTCTTACCTTTCATGAAAACTTCTTCTGCTGTGTTGCCCATACGATGATGTCTGCAGGTGTTCTGGAGCTCCCCCTTTCTCCAGAGCAGTCTGGATCAGTCCATGGCAGATGGTAGGGCTGTGTTTCCACCCCTGGGGCAGTCAGTTCCAGGTGTACTGGTTGCCCCTCCAGGTGAAAGCAAACTGTGGCCTGCATTCTGTTGCTATAGGAATAGAGAAAAACGCATTAGCAATGTCAATTGTGGCATATCGCTGAGCTTCCCTTGACTCCAGCTCATACTGAAGGTCTAACATGTCCGGCACAGCAGCACTCATTGGTGGTGTAACCTCATTTAGGCCACGATAGTCTACAGTCAATCTCCATTCTCCATCAGACTTTCGCACAGGCCAGATGGGACTGTTAAATGGTGAGCGAACTTTGCTGATCGCTCCTTGGCTTTCTAGTTGACGTATCAGCTTATGGATGGGAACTACAGAGTCTCGGTTGGTACAATATTGTCGTCGATGCACTGTTTTAGTAGCAATTGGTACTTGTTGGTCTTCAGTTTTCATCAGCCCTACGACACTAGACTCCTCTGACAGTTTGGGCAAGCTAGACAGCGGATCAATGTCCTCAGTCTCTACAGCTGCTATGCCAAAGGCTCATCGATACCCTCTTGGATCCTTATAACACCCTTTCTTGAGGAAGTCTATGCCAAGGATGCATGGGGCATTTGGACCAGTCACTATAGGGTGCTTCTTCCACATGTTCCCTGTATGGCTCATTTTGACCTCCAATAGAGTCAGTTGTTGAGAATCATCCGTCCCTCCAGAAATGGTAACAGTTTCAATCCCTGTATGACTCGATGGCATTAGGGTGCGCTGTGCACCAGTGTCCACCAGAGCTCTATATTTTCGTGGTTCTAATGTGCAAGGCCGCCGAATCCACACAGTCCAATAAACTCGGTTGTCCCTCTCTTCCACCTGGCTGGAGGCAGGGCCCCTCTAATTTTGAGGTTGATTCACGGGGTTTACCTGATTTACACTATTTGTATTAACTACATTTTCATTTCTCCCATTTACATTTTGATTATTCCTTCTCGTGGCAAGTTGCTGTCTTCTATTTGTGTTTTGTAACTTGGATACTTGTTCCCGTAGAGCAGAAGTAGGCTTTCCATCCCATCTTCTCATGTCATCTTTATATCCACGTTGGAAAATCCACAAGTCATTTCATGACATGTTACAGTCATTTCTAGCTGATCTTGCAGATCTATATCTTCTAACTGCATCAACATAGCTCCATTGAGGTCTGTCCTCCCTCTAGGACAGTGTGTCAATCAGCTTCTCTCATGATTGATTGGTTTTCTCAACTGATCGGCTGGTTTTCTCCATTGCTATCTCAATCGCTTTCTCAATTGATTTCTCCACTGATTTTTTGTTTTCCTGAACTATTTTTTCCATGGCAGCAATGTGAGCTTGTTGGGAATTAGCAGCATTGTCTTCATACTGTCGTGCTTTGTTGGCCACTTCACTCACTGTTGGTGTCTGATCATCTGATGCCCAGACCATTGTTGACAAGGTGTGCTCATACATTGGTGGTGCACTCCTCACATCATCATCATCGTGGCTAGGCTTCGCAAATGAAGATATGGGAAGGACTCTACCCACACTTGCTACAAGCATGCTGATGTCTAAAAGGTCTGATGCGGGATAGGCAAGTCCGGTTGCAAAAGGCACAGCGGAAAGTCTCCTTAGGCGGGATTGGCTAGGCACGGTTCTTTCTGCGTTGTCTTTTCCCCTCGAGGCTAATTCTACATGCGTTCTCAAAGGAGGCAGCAGCGTTATGAATGGTGTGTCTCCACGTCTCCTGATTGGAGGCCAGAGTGGACCACTGATGGTAGTCAGTATGGCCAAGACCAAGGTATTGTTTCAGAGAGTCCTTGTATCTCCTCTTTGGGGCTCCTCTGTTGCGGCAGCCGGTGACGAGTTCACCATAGAGCACAACCTTAGGGAAGCGGTGACCCTCCATCCTGGAGACGTGCCCTGCCCAGCACAGCTGCGTCCTCAGCAGCACGGCCTCAATACTGGTGACCCCTGCCTGTTCAAGGACAGTAGCATTAGTCACGTAGTCAGTCCAGTGGATGTTTAGGATTGTACGGAGGCAGCGCTGATGGAAGCGTTCGAGGAGTCGCAGGTGGTGGTGGTAGATGACCCGTGATTCAGACCCATACAAAAGAGCAGACAGTACAATGGCTCGGTAGACACCGATCCTTGTACTTTTCTTCAGGTGTTTATTGCACCAGACTCTTTTATGGAGTCTTCCAAAAGCTCTGTATGCCTTTGCTAACCTGTTGTCTATCTCTTTGTCAATCTTACCATCCGAGGAAATGACGCTGCCTAGATAGGTGAGCTGCTGGACTGACTTAAGCTCTGATTTGCCTATGGTGATGTGGGGATGATGGGAGACTGCCTGAGGTGCAGGTTGGTAAAGAACTTTTGTCTTCTTCAAGCTGACTTCCAGCCCAAAGAGCTCAGCAGCCTCTGCAAAGCAGGATGTTAAGCGCTGCAGAGCTGCTTCTGTGTGAGTAACGAGGGCGGCATCGTCAGCAAAAAGCAGCTCGCGGACAAGGTGATTTAGGGTCTTAGTGTGGGCCTTCAGTCGCCTTAGGTTGAATAGGTTACCATCGGTACGATAACGGATGTAAATGCCGTTATCTTCATCGAGGTCTGCCGTGGCCCTTTGGAGCATCATGCTGAAGAAGACTGTGAATAGAGTTGGTGCGAGAACGCAACCTTGTTTCACACCATTGGTTACTGGGAAGGGCTCGGAGAGTGCATGGCCATATCTGACTTGGCTAAGCTGATCCTCGTGTAACAGGATAATCATTTTGAGGAACTTGGGAGGACATCGTAATCGTTCCAAGATCTGCCACAGGCCTTTTCTGCTCACGGTGTCAAAAGCTTTGGTGAGGTCAACGAAAGTTACAGAGAGTCCTTTGTTCTGTTCCCTACACTTCTCTTTCAGCTGTCTGAGAACAAATACCATGTCTGTGGTAGTCCTGTTGGCTCTAAAACCACATTGGCTTTCAGGTAGAAGTTCTTCTGAGAGAGCTGGTACTAGTCTGTTCAAAAGTATTCTTGTAAGGATTTTGCCAGCAATAGAGAGCAAAGAAATATCTCGGTAATTTGAACAGTCTGATTTTTCTCCTTTCTTCTTGTACAGGGTGATGATGACTGCATCACAGAGATCTGGTGGTAGTTCACCTTTTCCCCAGCAACACACAATGATCTCGTGAAATTTAGCATGGAGTGCTTGATCTCCATGCTTCCAGACTTCAAGTGGGATTCCATCAATCCCAGCTGCCTTGCCAGTTTTCACCTGCTGTACGGCCTTGAGAGTCTCGCCCATAGTAGGGGCTATATTCAATTTGTTTTTCACCAATTGTTGTGTAATGTGCCGAATTGCTGAGCCTTGAACTACACAGTTGATGCTGAAGAGAGTTCGGAAATGTTCAGACCATTGATTCAGGATGGAGCCTTTATCTGTGAGAAGCATTTGACCGTCTGCACTTAGCAGCTGGCTTTGAACGTGCTGTGTGGGTCCGTACACTGCTTTCAGAGCCTCATAGAATCCTCTGTGGTCACCCGAATCAGCGCATAGTTGAGTCTTTTCTGCTAGGTTGATCCGCCACTTGTTCTGGATGTCTCAAAGTTTCTGTTGGAGCTTACTGCATGCAAGATGAAAGGCTGCTTTTCTTACATGGCAAGATGGCTGAGCGAGGTGTGCTTGGTGAGCATTTCTCTTCTTTGTCAACAATTCCTGGATCTCTTGATTGTTTTCATCAAACCAGTCTTTGTTTTTCTTGGAGGAGAACCCTAAAGATTCTACAGAAGACTGGAGGATGCTAATTTTAATATGGTGACAAAGCGCTTCAGGAGAGGGATCTATGGGATGGTCTTCAAGTCTAGTTTGAAGGTTTACCTGGAAGCTGTCTCTCACTGTAGCTGTTTGAAGATTGTTAACTTGGAGCCTCCTCCTTGGAATGCCGCCCCTCTTAGGTTTGGGCTTAAAGTGGAGGCTAAGTTTGCATTGCATAAGGTGGTGATCTGCTTGACATTCTGCACTAGGCATCACTCGGGTATGACGGACATCGCAAATATCGCTCTGGCCCACTAAGACGTAGTCCATCAGGTGCCAGTGCTTGGATCGAGGATGCATCCAGGTTGTCTTCAAGCTGTCTTTCTGCTGAAAGATAGTGTTGGTGATGGTGAGCTGCTGCTCTGCACAGAACTCTAGCAAGAAGCGACCATTGTCATTGCAGTTTCCAACACCATGCTTGCCTAGTACTCCTTTCCAGGCTTCAGAGTTCTTTCCTACTCTGGCATTGAAGTCACCAAGGATTATGATCTTATCATCTGCAGGAACCTTTCGGGTGAGGTGGCGCAGGTCAGTGTAGAACTTGTCCTTTTCTGCAGGGTCAGCTTGGAGAGTTGGGGCATATATGCTGAAGAGAACAACATGTTGCTTGTTGTGTAGCGGGAGGTATAGGGAGATGATGCGATCGGAATGACCTGTCGGCAGATTTTCAAGTTTGGAGGCGATGGAGTTTTTAATCATGAAACCAACTCCTGAAAGGTGTCTTTCAGTTTTGGGTTTGCCTGACCAATAGAGTGTGTAGCCGGCACCGTGTTCTTTGAGGCTGCCTTCCTCACGGAGACGAACTTCACTGAGAGCAGCAATGTCGATGTTGAGTCGTGATAGTTCGTGGGCAATTAGAGCAGAACGACGCTCAGGATGTCCACTATGTGCAGTATCAAGCATGGTTCTAATGTTCCAACATGCGAGTGTCAATCTGAACACACCTTTGGAGGCAGGTGTGTGCCTTTGTCTCTTTGTGTTTGTTCGACCGCATCAGAAGACGCCTGTTGGCCGCGGTTAGCCAACCGGGTGGAGGGTGGAGATGAGCTTTGGTTAGACCACCTTTTCTAGGCCCCTCTCCATGTGGAGCAAGCAGTGCTCTCCTTGAAAAAGGCTGCTTGGTCATTCAGGATGTTGCCGAACAAGACTGTCATCTCCGGGATCAGTCTTGAGCGACCCATGTCCTGAACCGCCTGCATGCAGGGTTGGGTCTGCGGCTTCCAGTGCACCTTATCACCTGCCGTTTTGCCCCTCACCTGTCGCTACAGGACTTTACAAATGTGGGTGTAACCTTCAAGACTGCATAATGGATTTTTTTTAGGTGAGGCTCAGCATGCGCAGAACTGGCCCCACCCTTTACTCCTAAGCTTCATCTACCAGGGCCTAGCGAGCTTGGACGGTGACAGCAAAGTCCTCAGGATGTAGGTTTAGTTAGAGTATCCTTCTCTTAGATGGATGGCCTTACAGGGCTAAACGAGCTCCATCTGCCCAGGTTTGGAGTTAGAGTTGTCCTTCTCCTAGGATGGTTGCCGGGAGGCTGGTGACACGCTTAGTCTGACCCTTCACTTGAGACCTCTCTGGCATGGGAGACCCTATCGGAGGCATATGCCACCGCCAGCATAGCTCGCAACCTCATAAGGGCACGCAAGCTTCTCCCCCGCGACAAGGAGGTGTCCGTGGAGAAGACTCCTCACAAACTTCTGAATAATGGCTTTGTGGCAGGGCATTTCATCAGGGTTTAAAATTGTTTGTGGATTGCTGTAAACCACCTCTTTCACTGGTAGCTCTCTCAGGAACTTAATGCCCTTTTCCATGGTGGTCCAGTTGCTTGGGTAGCAGGGAAGTTCGTCCTTGTGGGTATACCGGCTCTTTACAGCTGACAAGAGTCGTCTCCAGAGGCTGAGACTGTTTTCATCTTTCGCAAGTTCTGTGTCAATGCCTGCGTTTCCAGACAGGGATCCCAGCTGTTTGGCTTCTTTACCGTTCAAATCAATGGTATCAGCTCCTTTATCCCAGCATCGGAGTAACCACCTGAAATATGGCTCACCCTCATGACGGCCAAAGTCCTTTCTCACATCTCACAACTCCCTCAGAGTTAAACGTTTGACAACTGCCTTTGATTCTGGCTCCGAATCATTTCCAGTCACAGGGAAAAGCTTTTCTTTCTGATTCTGAATCTGACTCATCTGATGGTTCTACTTTCGAAGGACCTTCTCCTGGATCTATGTCATCTGTCGTTAGGGAAACTGACTTTTTCTGATGTCTCTTTCTAGTCACAGGGGCGACTTTTGCTAATACAGATTTAGTGGCAGAAGCCACAGTGTCTGTCAGTGTCCTTCACCAATGCTTACTTAACTGCTAAAACATAAAAAGATTTGGAAGAATCAGCATTAAAATCAATATATATAGTATAATCATGATATTTCGACCACAATGACTGCATTCACAGTCACCAAAACCTGATACATTTAGATTATCAAACGAAGTAATATAATTTCTTAAGGTGAAATTGAAAGTGTAATTCGAAACGAAATTCATCATTGTGTTCCCAAGGTACTGAGGTATGTCCATCATCCAAGTTATAGCAGAATACAGAGACAGTAAAAAATTCAGCACAGTGAGAAGTCTCGTCACATAACCAGAACAGGCAAACCACAGAAAGATATACCAAATCACACTCGAGAGTTTGGACAGAATTCTGACACTCAAACCTGAACCAATATTTAAAAGGACATGACATAACATTTCACTTAACGATAACATGATGTCAGCTGTCTGGTTTTCTTTTCCAGCCCTTTGGAACTTGCGAAGAAAAGGTCTGACACACTCTCAGTCATGCCTGCTGGAATTTAAAAGATTTGGGCAATATTGGAGCCCAGTCATATTTAGATAACTGGCAAAATAATTCTGAGCCTGATTGTTTTTTTCACTTTGCCCAACATTGGGTGTCAATAAATCTGTCATGGGTTAGGGCTGGGCTGGCCACTAAAACACAGACAGATGCTCTCTAACCCCCTCTCCTCCCCTAAATGGGAAGGAAAAGGAAATGAGGCAGAGAGACTTATGGGTTAGAGGAGAAAAACTAGAACAGCTTTACTGAAACAATAATGAAAATAATAGTGAAATGATAAAAATAAAGGACTATATACAACTATATATAAGCCTAATATCGAACCTGACTCCCCCTAGTAGCAATCCCCACCAGTGCTGCAGAGCAGGTGGCACTGGGGAAGCCCCAGGCTCAGCGGTAGCAGGAGCTGGATACAGGGAGCTGGATTCGGGAACTCAGGATCTGGATCAGGATCAAAACCAGAAGATTGGTTGGAGTCCTCCCTGGACACCGGCCGTTGCAGAAAGAGAAAGAGAAAGAGAAAAAGAGAGCAAAACTCTCGTGATCAGTCAATTTGTACTGAATATGACATATATGGAATGGAATACTCTCACTGGTCACCTGTCCTGTCTATTACCCCCCAGAGGTGCAACCTTTCACTTCCTTGTGACCCCTCTTACTACCCAGCACCCCCAGCGTGGCACACAAGAACCAGCAGTGGCCTTGGTCACTATAGGAATAAGTATCAGCAAGAGCCTTTCTGCATCTGAGTCCCAGGCAGTGACTGTAAACATCAGGTGTTATCACTGCCAGTAGCAGGCACTGTCTGCACAAACATGCTTCTGACTTCAGAACGTGCAGCCTTTTAGAAGAGACTGAGCTGGAAAGTAAAATCACTGAACAGAATTGGTGTTTTTAGCTCAAACCAGGACACAGACCTGTAACCTTGGGCTTCAGTAGGGCAGACTTTGTCCTGTTCAGGAGACTGATTGGCAGAGTCCCTTGGGAGGCCACCCTGAAGGGGAAAGAAGTCCAGGAAGGCTGGGCACTATTCAGTAAAGCTTTCGATACTGTCCCCCATAACATCCTCGTAGGAAAACTCAAGAAATGTGGGAGAGATGATTGGACCGTGAGGTGGATGGCGAACTGGCTCAACAACAGAGTTCAGAGGGTTGGGATCAGTGGCACAGAGTCAAGTTCGAGGCCTGTGGCCAGTGGTGTTCCCCAGGGATCAGTGCTGGGTCCAGTTTTGTTCAATATCTTTATCAATGACCTGGATGAGGGGATAGAGTGCACCCTCAGCAAGTGGTGCATTAAGAAAAGTGTGTTCAGCAGGTCTAGGGAGGTTCTCCTCCCCCTCTACTCTGCCCTGGTGAGACCACACCTGCAATCCCGTGTCCAGTTTTGGGCTCCCCAATTCAAGAGAGACAGGGACCTACTGGAGAGAGTCCAACGGAGAGCTACGAGGATGATTTAGGGACTTGAACATCTCTCCTGTGAAGAGAGACTGAGAGAACTGAGGCTGTTTAGCCTTGAAAGGAGACGGCCGAGAGGGGACCTTATTAATGCATATAAATATCTGAAGGGTGGGTGTCAAGGGGAAGGAGACAATCTCTTCTCAGTGGTGCCCAGTAATAGAACAAGAAATAATGGGTTTAAGTGAGAACATAGGAAGTTCCACCTCAACATGAGGAAAAACTTTTTCACTGTGAGGGTGACAGAGCACTGGCACAGGCTGCCCAGAGAGGTTGTGGAGTCTCCTTCTCTGGAGACATTTTTTTGCAACATTTGGAAAAAGCATAAGACATACTATCAGAATGAATTCAGTACTTATCAGAAACAGAATACTCAATTTGTGTCCCCAGTTTTAGCAATGTGTCTATTATCTTATTTCAGGTGATTATAAATGGCTACCCTTCCCCTTTGTTTTCTGATGTTCTTAAGTCAAATATGTATTCCATTTTTAATGACCTAAACTAAGCTGGCACGGGGGAAAAGGGCCTAATCATGAGTAAAGCCTATCCAAAATGTGTTCTGGCATGCATACCAATATTTTTAATTCAGGATTTTGTGTTTCATGACTAGATTTGGTGTGGGAGATTTTGGCAGTGAAAGTTTTTCATAGATGTGCTGATTTCACCCTGGCTGGATGCTAGGTGCCCACCAAAGCCACTCTGTCACTCCCTCTTTTTAGGCAGACAGGGAAGAGAAAAATATAACAAATGCTCATGGATCAAAAATAAGGAGAGTTTAATAAAGCAAAAGCAAAGGCCGTGCATGAAAGTAAAGGCAAACAAAAAGATTATTCTCTACTTCCCATCAGCAGGTGATGTCTGGCTACTTCCTGGGAAGCAGGACTTCAGTATGCATAGCAATTGCTCCAGAGGACAAACAGAAATAATGAATGCCCCCCCTTCTTCCTCCTTTCTCTTAGCTTTTATAGTAGAGCTAATGTCATATGGTATGGAATACTCCTTTGGTCAATTTGAGTCATCTGGCCTGGCTGTGTCCCCACAAAGATTTTGTTTTGATGTTCTTCAGTGGTGCACCTTTTGGTCATGTGAACATCTACAGGATGTACCTTCAGAGTCATATTTTCTACCTGGGCAGCAATATCTTGCCACAATGCAGCAGCCCAGATGGGTTTAACCCTACACTGCCAATTGGTCTTCTTCCACTGCTGTAGCCACCCCCATAGGTCATTAGCCACCATCCAGGAGTCAGTGTAGAGATAGAGTCGTGTTGGACTCCACACAGCAGCTTTCCACTTCCAATAGTTTCCTACCACACAGCAGGATCCATCAATAAACAAAGCATAGCATCGTTCATTCTCTAGTAGTTCATTATATGGTGGTGCCTCTTGGGCACGAACCACCTCTTCAGGCAGTGCTCCAAAATCTCTGCCTTCTGGCCACTCCATGATCTCTTCCAAGATTCTTAGGTGGTTGAGTTTCCCCAGTGAAGCTCATTGCATGATCAATGCTACCCACTTACTTACTCCATGTAGCATTGTTTGCGTGATATGTAGAGGGGATGTTCCCTTTGAACATCCAGTGTAGCACAGGCAACCGTGGTGCCAAGAGGAGCTGTGCTTCTGTACCAACCACTTCTGAAGCAGCTCAGAACCCCTCATATGCTGTTAGTATTTTTTTTTTGAGTTGGGGTGTAGTGGGCTTCTGATCCTCAGTACCCACAACTCCAAAACCCTAATAGTCAACCTTGGGTTTCTCCTAATATTTTCTACCAGAGACTCCAGATGAGACCATGTTCCCCAGCTGCAATGTAGAGTACATTTTGCACCGGTGGTCCTGTCCAGATAGACCCAAGAGCTACCACACAAGCTATTTCCTGTTCAATATGCTCAAAGGCTTGTTGTTGCTCAAGGCCCCACTCAAAATAGTTCTTTTGGATTACTCGGTAGAGAGGACTCACAAGGTGACTGTAACCTGGAATGTGTGTTCTCCTGAACCCCACAAGGCCTAGGAAAGCTTGTGTTTCCTTCTTATTAGCTGGTGGAGACACAGTTGCTGTGGTTTTGACCACATCCATAGAAACATGATGGCATCCATCCTGCCATTTTATTCCCAATAACTGAATCTCTTATGCAGATCCCTTGACCTTGCTTTTCTTTATGGTGGAACCAGCTTTCAGAAGAATCTGAATTACTCTTTTTCCCTTCTCAAACACTTCTTCCTTGTTGCCCCACATGATGATGTCATCGATGTACTGTAGATGTTCTAGGGTATCATCCTTTTGCAGTACAGTTGGGATTAGTCCATGACAAATGGCAGGGCTGTACTTCCAGCCCTGGGTCAGTCGATTCCAGGTGTATTGGACATCCTTCCACATGAATGCAAACTGTGACCTGCACTCTGCTGCCAAAGGAAATGAAAACAATGCATTGGCAATATCAGTTGTAGCATACCACTTGACTGCCTTTGACTCCAGCTCATGTTGGAGCTTCAACATGTCTGGTATGGCAGCATTCAGTGGTGGTGTCACTTTGTTCAGGCCATCATAGACCACTGTTAACCTCTACCCTCTGTCAGACTTTTGCACTGGCCCTATGGGACTATTAAAAGGTGAGTGAGTCTTGCTGATGACTCTTTGGGTCTCCAGCTGATGAATCAACTCATGGATGGGAGCCAGGGAGTCTTTGTGTGATATTGCTGCCAGTGCACCATCCTGGTAGCAACTGGTACCTGTTGTTCTTCAACTTAGAATCATAGAATCATAGATTACTGGGTTGGAAGCGACCTCAAGGATAATCTAGCCCAATCCTCACAATGAAGAGATCTTCTGAGAGACCGGTCAGGGTAGACAGCTGTTTGATCTTCTCTGTATTCACAGTGGCTACACCAAAAGCCTATCGGTACCCCTTTGGGTCCTTGGAGTGCCCTCTCCTGAGGTAATCTATGCCAAGAATACAAGGGGCCTCTGACCCAGTCACAATGGGGTGCTTTTCCCACTTGTCCCCTGTGTACAATGTGGCATGTGCCTGGGGCTCCCTTTCCCACTGACCAGGGAGGAGAGGACTGATTTCTTGGGGCACAGCTGAGGCACTGGCCCGGAGGGATGAGGAGGTACAGACATTTTCTTCAAAGTTCTGGAGCCAAGAAGACACTCTCTCCACAGCTGGTGTATCCATATCTGGGTAATACATCACTGCCAAGTTGTTAGAATATGACACTGGAGCACTTTGAATCACCTTTCTCCACTTGGACCCTGTGGACAAGACATGCTCTAGATCTTTGGCAACCTGATAATTGTCTACATCACTGCAGATGACTTTCAGCGCTGCTAATTCTCTCAGGTACTGGATGTCTTCATCTGCGGTAGTCCACTTTCCTGGGAAGTTCACAAGATCTTCCTTGAATGGATATTTTGCCCTCACACTTGAGAGGACCTGTCTCCAGAGACTTCAAATAGTTGCTTCTTTTCCAATTCTTCTCTCAATTCCCTGGTTTCTAGCAAGGGATCCCAGTTGTTGGACTTTCCTACCTTCCAGTTGCTGACTGTTGGCCCAATTATACCAGCATTTGAGCAGCCAAGCAGCAATCTGCTCACGTGGCTGGCAACTATAATCTGTCCACATATATCAAAGTTCTGATGAGGTCAGGGACTGCGTAGTTTCCGCTTCCTGTTTGATTTCATAGAATCATAGAAGAGTTTCAGTTGAAAGGACCTTCAAGATCATCGAGTCCAACCTTTGTCCCAGCCCTGTCAACACCACTAAACCATGTCCCTCAACACAACATCCACACGTCTCTTAAACACCTCCAGGGACGGTGACTCAACCACCTCCCTGGGCAGCCTGTTCCAATGCCTGACAATCCTCTCAGTAAAGAAATTCTTCCTAATATCTAGCCTGAATCTCCTCTGATGCAACTTAAGGCCATTTCCCCTTGTCCTATCACTCTCCACTAGGGAGAACAGACCAACCCCTGCCTCGCTACAACCTCCCTTCAGGTAGCTGTAGAGAGCGATGAGGTCTCCCCTCAGTCTCCTCTTCTCCAGGCTAAACAGCCCCAGATCCCTCAGCCTTTCCTCATATGACATATGCTCCAAATCCTTTACCAGCTTGGCAGCCGCCTCTGTACCCTCTCCAGCACCTCAATGTCCCTCTTGGAGTGAGGGGCCCAAAATTCCACACAGGACTCGAGGTGCGGCCTCACCAAAGCTGAGTAGAGGGGCACGATCACCTCCCTGCTCCTGCTGGCAACACCATTCCTGATCCAGGCCAGGATGCCATTGGCCTTCTTGGCCACCTGGGCACACTGCTGGCTCCTGTTCAGCCAGTTGTCCACCAACACCCCCAGGCCCCTCTCTGCCTGGCAGCTCTCCAGCCACTCCTCCCCAAGCCTGTAGCGCTGCTGGGGGTTGTTGTGGTCAAAGTGCAGGACCTGGCATTTGGCCTTATTGAAACTCATGTGACTGGCCTTGGCCCAATGATCCAGCCTATATAGATCCCTCTGGAGAGCCTCCCTACCCTCAAGCAGATCAACACCTCCAGCCAGCTTGGTGTCACCTGCAAACTTCTTGAGGGTGCACTCCATCCCCTGGTCCAAAACTTTGATGAAAATGTTAAACAGGACTGGCCCCAGCACTGAACCCTGGGGGACACCACTCGTGACTGGCCACCAACTGCATTGACCACAACTCTCTGGACTCGGCCATCCAACCAGTTTTTCACCCAGCAAAGTGTATGCCCATCCAAGCCAGGAGCAGTCAATTTGTCTAGGAGAATGCTGTGGGCAACAGTGTCAAATGCCTTACTAAAGTCAAGGTAGACAACATCCACAGCCTTTCCTTCATCCAACCAGCAGGTCACCCAGTCATAGAAGGAGATCAGGTTTGTTAAACAGGACCTGCCCTTCACAAACCCATGCTGACTGGGCCTGATCACCTGGTTGTCCTGCATGTGCTGCATCATGGAATTCAGGATGATCTACTCCATCGGCTTCCCTGGCACTGAAGTCAAACTGACAGGCCTGTAATTTCCTGGATTGTCCTTCCTTCCCTTTTTATAGATGGGTGTTATATTTGCTGTCTTCCAATCAGCTGGGACCTCTCCAGTCAGCCAGGACTGATGATAAATGAAGCAGAGTCATCTGGTGAGCACCCCTGCCAGCTCTCTCAGGACTCTAGGATGAATCCCATCTGGCCCCATAGATTTGTGGATGTCGACGTGGAGGACTAGGTCCCTGACTGTCTCCTCATGAATTGTGGGGGGAACATTTTTCTCCTGGTCCCATTCTCTTGGCTTGGGGGGATGGCTTCCCTCAGTACAGGTGTTACTATTACTAAAGACTGAGGCAAAGAAGGCATTAAACACCTCAGCCTTATCCTTGTCTTTGGTTACTATATTTCCTTCTCATCTATCAGGGGATGGAGGCTCTTTCTATTCTTTCTTTTGTTATTAATGTATTTTATAAAAACTTTTCTTACAATCTTCTACTTTCAAAGCCAGATTTTCTAACTGGGCCTTGCACCTTCTAATAATCTCCCTACATAACCTAACGATATCCTTATATTCACTATGAGTGGCCCGCCCTCCTTTCCAGAGGCCATAAATTCTCTTTTTTTCTCTGACCTTCAGCAATATGTCCCTATTCAGCCAGGCTGGTCTTCTATGCCACCGGTTTGTCTTAAGGCACGTAGAGATGGCCTGCTCCTGTGTCTTCAAGATTTCCTTCCTAAGTAGTGTCCAGCCTTCCTGGACTCCCGTACCCTTCAAAACCAAATCCCAAGGGATTCTATTGAGTACCCTCCCAAGCAGATCAAAGTCTGCCCTTCGGAAGTCCCAAGTGACAGTTATGCTCTCACTCTTCCTAGCATTTCCAAGAATAGAGAACTTGATAATTTCATGATCACTGGTCCCTAGACGGCCTCCAACTGCCACATCCTCCACTAGACCTTCTCTGTTGACAAACAGGAGGTCCAGCAGGGCACCTTCCCTGGTCGGTTCACTTACCAGCTGTGTGAGGAAGTTATCCTTAACACATTCCAGGAACCTCCTGGATTGTTCCTTCTGTGCTGTTTTGTATTCCCAGCATATACCTGGGAGGTTACAGTCCGTCCCCCACAAGAACAATGGCAAGTGACCACAAGATTTCTCCCAACTCTTTATAGAAAGCTTCATTTACCTTACTGCTCTGGTTGGGAGGTCTATAGCAGACCCCCACAGCAATATCATCTTTATTGACAACCTAATCCAAACGCTTTCAAGCTCATCATCACTGTGCTCAATTTCTGAGTTATCATAACATTCCTTAAAATACAGGGCCACCCCACCTCCTCTCCTTCCCTGTCTATCCCTGCGGAAGAGCTTGTAGCCATTGATTGTGGAACTCCAGTCGCATGACCACCTCGTGAGATTCCCGCTAAGTTCCAGGTCCCACTCTCTCGTTCAGCTTCATCGTCCTTGGCAAAGCCCACTCCCACCTCAGTCTCACTCAGCAACTGAAAAAAACACCCACTCTTACTGCTGCAACTGCCGCTGTCCACGCAATTCAGAGGACTGGCCGCTTTCCAATGTCCAACTACTCTTTCTGTGAAATTTTTTCCTAATGTCCAGCCTAAACCTACCCTGTTGCAGTTTGAAGCCATTCCCTCTTGTTCTATCGCTAATTACCTCTGAGAAGAGACCAGCACCAACCTCTCTACAATGTCCTTTCAGGGAGCTGTAGAGAGCGATGACACTCACCCTTTATATATTTGTAAACATTAATAAGGTCTTCCCTTAGCCTCCTCTTCTTCAAACTAAAAAGCCCCAGCTCCTTCAGTCGCTCTTCATAAGATTTATTCTCCAAGCCCTTCACCAGCTTTGTTGCCCTCCTCTGCACGTACTCCAGCACCTTGATATCTCTCTTATACTGAGGTGCCCAGAACTGAACACAACACTCAAGGTGTGGCCTCACCGGCGCTGAGTACAGGGTGACAATCACCTCCCTACTCCGCTGGTTACACAATTTCTAATACAAGCCAGGATGCCATTGGCCTTCTTGGCCACCTGGGCACATGTCTGGCTCATATTCAGCCGCTTGTCGATTAGAACCCCCAGGTCCCATTCTGCCAGACAGCCTTCCAGCCACCCTTGCCCAAGCCTATAGCACTGCAGGGGGTTGTTGTGGCCCAAGTGCAGGACCTGGCACTTGCCCTAGTTGAAGCTCATCCCATTAACCTTGGCCCATCGATCCAGTCTATCCAAGTCTCCCTGTAGGGCCTCCCCACCCTCATGCAGATCAACATTCCCACTTAACTTGGTGTCATCTATGAACTTACTGATCACAGAATCACAGAATGTTAGAGGTTGGAAGGGACCTCAAAGATCATCTAGTCCAACCCCCCCCCGCCAGAGCAGGATCACCTACAGCAGAGCGCACAGGAACGCATCCAGGCGGGTTTTGAATGTCTCCAAAGAAGGAGATTCAACAACCTCCCTGGGCAGCCTGTTCCAGTGCTCGGTCACCCTCACAGTAAAAAAGTTTTTCCTCATATTTTTATGGAACCTCCTGTGTTCCAACTTCCACCCATTGCCCCTTGTCCTGTCAGTGGACGCCACTGAAAAGAGCCTGTCTCCGTCCTCCTGACACTCCCCCTTGACATATTTATAAACATTAATGAGGTCACCCCTCAGCCTCCTCTTCTCCAAGCTAAAGAGACCCAGCTCCTTCAGCCCTTCCTCGTCAGGGAGATGCTCCACTCCCTTCATCATCTCTGTGGCTCTGCACTGGACTCTCTCAAGCAGCTCCTTGTCCTTCTTGAACTGAGGGCCCCAGAACTGGACACAATATTCCAGATGTGACCTCACCAGGGCAGAGTAGAGGGGGAGGAGGACCTATCTCGACCTACTTGCTACTCCCCTTCTAATACACCCCAGGATGCCATTGACCTTCTTGGTCATGAGGGCACACTGCTGGCTCATGGGCATCCTGCTGTCCACTAGAACCCCCAGGTCCCTTTCCCCTGCGCTGCTCTCCAGCAGGGCAGTCCCCAACCTATACTGGCACATGGGGTTATTTTTTCCCAAGTGCAAAACTCTACACTTGCCCTTGTTAAAATTCATAAGATTTCTCCCCGCCCAGCCCTCCAGCCTGTCTAGGTCTCTCTGAATGGCTGCACAGCCTTCTGGTGTGTCAACCACTCCTCCCAATTTTGTATCATCAGCAAACTTGCTGACAACATTCTCTAATCCCTCATCCAGGTCATTGATAAATATATTAAACAGCACCGGCCTGAGCACTGACCCCTGAGGGACCCCACTAGACACAGGCATCCAGCCAGACTCTGCCCCATTGATCACAACCCTCTGGCTTCTTCCCTTCAACCAGTTCTCGACCCACCTCACTACTTGGTCATCCAGACCTCACTTCCTCAGTTTAGCAGCAAGGATGCTGTGGGAGATGGTGTCAAAGGCCTTGCTGATTTCCAGGTAGACCATGTCCACTGCATGGCCACCATCCATCCACCTGGTTATGTCTTCGTAAAAGGCTATCAGGTTGGTCAAACATGACTTCCCCTTGGCAAAGCCATGCTGACTGCTCCTAATAACCTTCTTATCCTTGATATGCCTAGAGACAGCGTCAAGGATAAGATGTTCCATCACCTTTCCAGGGATGGAGATGAGGCTGACCGGTCTGTAGTTACTCGGGTCCTCCTTCCTGCCCTTCTTATAGACTGAAGAGATCATGGACTGGCCAGAAGGCAGAGATTTTGGGGCAGTGCCTGAGAAGGTGGTTCGTGCCCAAGAGGCACCACCATAGAATGAACTACCAGAGAATGAACAATGCTATGCTTTGTTTACTGATGGATCTTGCCGTGTGATAGGGAACCATCAGAGTTGGAAAGCTGCTGTGTGGAGTCCCACGCAACAAGTTGTGGAGGTCACTGAAGGAAAAGGCGAGTCAAGTCAATTTGCAGAAGTGAAAGCCATCCAGCTAGCCCTGATGATTGCTGAATGAGAAAAGTGACCAGTACTCTATCTTTATACTGATTCCTGGATGGTAACTAATGCCCTATGGGGGTGGTTACAGCAGTGGAAGAAGACCAACTGGCAGCGCAGAGGTAAACTCATCTGGGCGGCTGCATTGTGGCAAGATATCGCTACTCGAGTAGAAAACATGACTCTGAAGATGCGTCATGTAGATGCTCACGTGCCCAAAAGCTGCGCCACTGAAGAACATCGAAATAATAACCAAATAGACAAGGCTGCAAAAATCGAAATAGCTCAGGTGGACCTGGACTGGGAACGTAAGGGTGAGCTGTTTGTAGCTCGATGGGCCCATGAAACATCAGGACATCTAGGGAGAGACGCTACATATAGATGGGCTCGTGATCGAGGGGTGGACCTGATCATGGAGGCCATTGCACAGGTCACTCATGAATGTGAGATATGTGCCTCAAGCAAGCAAGCCACAAGAGAAAAGTCTCCCTGGAGCAGAGGGCGGTGGCTGGGTTTTCACTATGGTGAGGCCTGGCAAATTGACTAAATGGGACTGCTGCCACGAACATGCCAAAACAAGTGCTACATACTCATCATGGTAGAAGAAATGACTGGTTGGCTTGAGACATATCCTGTAAACCATGTCACTGCCTGAAACACCTTCTTAGGCCTGGAAAGGCAAATTTTGTGGCGCCATGGTACTCCAGAAAGAATTGAATCAGACAATGGGACTCATTTCCGAAATAATCTCATCAGTTCCTGGGCCAAGAAACACGGCATTGAGTGTGTGTATCACATCCCCTATCATCCAGAAGCATCTGGAAAGATTGAAAGATACAGTGGACTGTTAAAGACTATGCTGAAGGCATTGGGTCATGGGACATGGAAGCACTGGGATACAAATTTAGCAGAAGCCACTTGGCTGGTTAACTCTAGAGGATCTGCTAACCGTCCAGGTTCTGCCCAAACAGAACCTCTACATACTGTAGGAGGAGATAAGGTCCCTGTGGTGCACATGGGAAGGTGGCTGGGGAAGGCAGTGTGGGTTGCTCCTCCCATGGGAAAAGGCAAACCCATTCGTGGGGTTGTCTTTGCTCAAGGACCTGAGTGTACTTGGTGGGTAATGCGGGAAGATGGGGAAACCCGATGTGTGCCTCAAGGTGATTTAACCTTGGGGGAAAAGTAATCTGGTATGTGAGTTGTGTCTTGTAGGAAGTGACGACCTGGACTGATGAAGAGTAAGTTTCAGAAGGAACAAGAAGAACGCAGTGGCGACCCGAACCAAACTGGTGTTGGTGCCCAACAGTTGGATGTGCTACTTCTCCTGCCCTGCATGCTATGGATGTGGCCCAAGTAACATCTAAAGCAGTGAAAGAAAAACATAGAGTGGAAGAGAAGCATCTCTCTGTTGAAGGACTGGAGAAATATACACATTAAATGTTAAGATGATCTAAACATGTGAGACCTGAGCATGACTCAAATGGTATGGAATAAGGGGTGGAGATTGTATTGGGTCAGACTGAGGTGGAGTTAATCTTCCCACAGCAGCTCTCTCCGTGCTGTGTTTCTTGGAGTGGTAGCTAGAAGGGAGTTGATAGCACCCCAGTGTTTTGGCTACTGCTAAGCAGTGCCCACACAGCACCAAGGCTGTGGTTTGATGTTCTCCCAATAGTAGGTTGGGTGTGATCAACATCTTGGGAGGAGATACAGCCGGGCCAGCTGACCCAAATTGACCAAAGAGGTATTCCATACCATATGACGTCAGCTCAGATATAAAAGCGAGAAGGCAGAGGGAAGTGGGGGGGCATTCGCTGTTTGTGTTTGTCCTCCGGAGAAACCGTTACGCGTGTTGGAGCCCTGCTTCCTGGGAAAGCGGCCGGACATCGCCTGCCGATGGGAAGTAGACAATAATCTTTGTTCCATTCTGCTTTGCTTCCGCGCGTGGCACTTGCTATATTAAACTGCTTTTTGTCTTTACCCACGGGCTTCTTGTTACATCTCACCTCTCCCCTGTCCATCTAAAAAGGGGAATGATAGAGTGGCTTTGGTGAGCTCCTGGCCTCCAGCCAGGGCCAAACCACCACAGGGACCAAGTATAAAAGTAAAGTTATTGAATACTTGGTGGATAGCAGGCAGTGCAATCATTCCTCTAGATACCTTAAGAAATATAGTACAGATGCAAATGTCCCACTCTAGGAAAGAGTTAGAACAGTTAAATGGGACTTTAGGATATTGGAGAAAATATGTACGTGGATTTTCTATCATTGCTTGTCCACTGTACTCACTTTCATGAAAGGGAAAACCATCGAAATGGAATCCAAAACATGAAGAGGCAATCAAAGCCCTAATACAGGAATTAAAAACATATCAGTCATTGGGACCAGTACACGCCCACAGCCCTATTATACCAAAATGGGAGTTTGCTGAACACAATATTTATTGTAACATATTCCAAACCAGCCCTGATGGACCAAAGAGACCTTTATTATTCAGCTCAGCCACATTTAAAGTGACAGAACAGAGGTACTCTGAGTGGGAAAAGGGACGTTTGTCTTTAGTCCGAGCAGTAAAACAAGTTGAGAAGACGCACCAGGAACAACCTGTGCAAACCAGAGGACCATTTCACCTAGACAAATTAACTGCTCTTGGCCTGGGTGGGCATATGCTTCACTGGATGAAAAACTGGTTGGATGGCCGAGTCCAGAGAGTTGTGGTCAATGGAGTTAAATGCAGTTGGCAGCCAGTCACGAGTGGTGTACCCCAGGGCTCAGTGCTGGGACCAGTCCTGTTTAACATCTTCATCAATGATTTGGACCAGGGGATGGAGTGCACCCTCAAGAAGTTTGCAGGTGACACCAAGCTGGCTGGAAGTGTTGATCTGCTTGAGGGTAGGAGGCTCTCCAGAAGGATCTAGATAGGCTGGATTACTGGGCCAAGGCCAACATCATAAAATTCAATAAGGCCAAATGCCGGGTCCTGCACCTTGGCCACAACAACCCCTAGCAGCGCTACAGGCTTGGGGAGGAGTGGCTGGAGAGCTGCCAGGCAGAGAGGGACCTGAGAGTGTTGATGGACAGCTGGCTGAACATGAGCCAGCAGTGTGCCCAGGTGGCCAAGAAGGCCAATGGCATCCTGGCCTGGATCAGGAATGGTGTTGCCAGCAGGAGCAGGGAGGTGATCGTGCCCCTCTACTCAGCTTTGGTGAGGCCACACCTCGAGTCCTGTGTGGACTTTTGGGCCCCTCACTACAAGAGGGACATTGAGGTGCTGGAGAGGGTACAGAGGCGGCTGCTCTTAGAAGGGTCCCTTCGGAGAGCTGGCCAAGTTAACGACCATCACACCAATATGGCTACAAGTTGTCCTCCCTTTATTGCTGCAGACAGCTCAATATATACAGTTAAGCAGCGTCCACATGCCTGCCCCTTAACAGAGTTGGTCAGTTACAGGTTTACACGCGCCAGCGTTTTATTGTATAGTGCCATTCAACTATGCAGACGGCTCTCTCCCCCCCCTTCTCCCCCCGGGGCCAGCACCTCCAGCCAAGCATCTCGCAAAGCTCTCACAAAACAGATAAAACCTCCTCTCCATGCCCCAAGGCAGCTTCAAGAACAGAGCCTTTGTTTAGGTCTAAGCTGGGTTGTCCACACCTTTAAAGGGATACCGCACCCCTGCTCCACAAGAAATTCCCCTACAGGCTGCCAAGCTGGTAAAGGATTTGGAGCATATGTCATATGAGGAAAGGCTGAGGGATCTGGGGCTGTTTAGCCTGGAGAAGATGAGACTGAGGGGAGACCTCATCGCTCTCTACAAATACCTGAAGGGAGGTTGTAGAGAGGTGGGAGTTGGTCTATTCTCCCTAGTGGAGAGTGATAGGATGAGGGGAAATGGATTTAAATTGTGCCAGGGGAGGTTCAGGTTACATATTAGGAAGA
The DNA here is from genome assembly GCA_020746105.1 of Trogon surrucura. Taxonomy (NCBI): domain Eukaryota; kingdom Metazoa; phylum Chordata; class Aves; order Trogoniformes; family Trogonidae; genus Trogon; species Trogon surrucura. The sequence goes on from JAJGST010000022.1 coordinate 1,127,412, forward strand.
ATTTCTTTACTGAGAGGGTTGTCAGCCATTGGAACAGACTGTCCAAGGAGGTGGTTGAGTCACCGTCCCTGAAGGTGTTTAAGAGATGGGTGGATGTTGCATTGGGGGACACAGTTTAGCTGGTTGATAGGGCTGGAACAAAGACTGGACTTGATGATCTTCAAGGTCTCTTCCAGCTGAAACTATTCTGTGATTCTATGATATAATTTGCTAGAAGCCATACTAAAGCACCCCAGAATGAGTTGCACAAAAACCTACAGTCAGAAAATGGTATGCCTACGTGATAGGAATTGCAGAGGAAATGAAATTAACCGGACATATTAAATTTTCCAAATTACAGATGCCTATAAATGCAGATCCATTAGCAACCTTTTAAACCCTCACCAATTTTAAATGCACCTCCCTCACCAATTTTAAATGCACCTCCCTCACCGAGGGAACAACAGAAGCCATTTGGTTCACTCATTCATCAGCAAAAAGGATAAATGGTAAATGGCAATATAATGCTGCTGCATTAAACATTACCACTGGCAAGCAAATAATAGAAGGTGAAGGTAGCACACAAGTAGGTGAATCAAGACCAGTTGTTTTAGCAGCACAGAGTGGAGCAAAAATCATATATGTAGACTCCTATGCTGTGTGGGCTGCTGCCACATGACTCTGTCAGTGGGAATCCCTGAATTGGGAAGTAACAGATCTCCAGTTTGGAGAATTCAAAATTGGAAATTAATACTAAATATAGCCAGGAAAATAGTATTCAAGATGGGATGGGTGAAAACTCATGCCAAGGACAATAAACCAGCCACAAACTGGAACTAAAAAGGTGGATGAATTGACTAAAATTAGAAAAATAAAAATAGGGAATTCTGAGTGATATTGATTGGGAGAATGGTTGAATCAAAAATTAAGTCACACAGGTAAAGAAGTGCTTTATTTTTCTGCGCAGAGCACATGTTGACCTCTAAACAGGAAAACTTATAAAGTTATTCTCACAAGTTGTCCTCAACATAGATTAAAATTGCATACAAAACACCCTGTTAAAGCACTGCTCCTACATATCAATCAAGGGAAAACTTTGCAGTCTACATGGCAAATTGATTATATCAGGCCATTCAAACCCTCTGTAGGATATTGATATATCCTCACAGGAGTGGAAGTAGTCTCTGGCTTGCTTATGGCTACTAAGTGCCAAAAGACCACTGGATGAAATAGAGTTCTTGATTCTCAAGACTACCTACTGCTGACTGTTGTGTTAAAGGGCACAGCAATTTGGCAGAAAATAAACCCCCTTGCGTTCCAGCTTGTCCTCAGTTATCAGAGGGGCTGGAGGTGGCTAGGCTTAGATTCTGAGTGATGCTCAGTTCAGCGTTAATAGTCCAGACTAATAACGCAATACACTTTCAGTCTAGCGGCGTTCCCTGAACTCACGTGGCCAAACTTGAAGAGTGTGGCGACGTTCAGTAGGAACTCTCATGGCTAGACTCATCGGGTCTAGCAGTGTTCAAATCAGAACTCCCATGGCTAGATTGAGAAATAATATAGTTTATTAAAGCAATAGATAGATATACAAATTCTTTAGATTGCTGGTGATAGTGACTGTCTGCAAAGTGTGTGCAAGAATGTAAATAATACAGCCAGGTTACAAATAAGTTAAGTTATAAAACAACTCTGTAGAGATTTCTAAGTGTCCCAGGGAAGCACTTGGTATAACTGTTTGAATCTTACCCAAAGAAGTCCTTATGGGGAGGAAGAGAGGCTCAGCCCGTCGACTGATCCCAGAAGTCAGAGTGGTCTGTGATGATAGAGATGGTCTCTGATGGTACTTTTCCTGACTGTGTGTATCTTCCATAACATCCCCCCTCTCTTGGGCCATTTTTATATTATTTGTTACCTTTCAGGTGGAGCTTGAGTGACTCTAGTCATACATACTTTTATTATGATGGTGTAAATTTTCCTTGCTTCACATTTAAAGGTATAGACTAGAAAAATTCAGAGCGCAAGCTCAGTGAGGGGTGGTCACACCTTGGAGGTGGGTAGCTTTTGGGATGGAGGTGTGTTTTGGTATTATAATAAGATTATAATGAGCATAGTTTACGCAAAGGACAGCATTTTGTCAAAAAATGACAGAGTGTTGGCCCAGGGCAGCAAATATTCAGCTTATCAGTTCTACAGTAACTTCAAGTAGTTCCTTCTATGTACTCAGAGCCTGATCATTGTGTCTTCACTCCAATTCACCCTCCATGTAGTTTCTCTTAGAGTCAGGACATCAAACTTCCTTACCAACATCTAAGGTTGCCTAGAGAACTTCCATGGAAGGGATTCCTTGCATACCAGCTGAACTCTGCCCTGGAAGCTTTCTTGATGTTATACCTTTTCCAATGCTTTAATTTTTAAGTTCTAGTTTTCAAGTCACCTTGAGCAATTATTCCACATTGATACCATCCAAAGTGACAATGGTTTACACTTCTCATGGAAGGGCAAGAATGTCTTGCAAACAAGAAGAAATTCAATGGGTATTTCACACCCCATATTGCCCTCAATCAAATGGGATGATAGAAAGAGTTAATGGCTTATTAAAAAAGCCCCTTAAGCCACATGAGGCCTAGTGGGATACTCATTTTCCAAAGTACTTAATCAGTTGAATAATTGGTACAGACCCACTGGGAACTCTGTGAGCTTCTTTGCAAAAGCTGAGTCTAATGCTCCACCTTCTGATGAAAGAAAATATCCGACTGCATTAAAGCCAGGACAACCAATCATGGTGTACTGGGTTTGCCTGACTGGATTTTGGCAGTGGGGGGGGGGGCTGTAGGAGTGGCTTCTGCAAGAAACTGCTAGAAGCTTCCCCTGAGTCCAATAGAGACAATGCCAGCCGGCTCCAAAGAGGGACCCACCACTGGCCAACGCTGAGCCTATCAGTAAAATGATAGGAGAGGAACACATCTGTGGAAACATATTTAAGAAATGGGGAAAAAGAACTGCGCCACAAAACAGCTGGCACAGAGATGGAAGAGTGAGAATATGCAAAGACACCAAGAAGGAGGGGTGGAGGATGTGCTCCAGGCGCCAGAGCAGAGAGTCCCCTGGGTTGTGGTGAAGACCATGGTGAAGACCATGGTGAAGCAGGCTGTCCTCCTGCAGCCCATGGGCGGGGTGTAGATGTCCACTGTGGGGTAGAGGAAGCCACGCCAGAGCAGGTGGATGCCTGAAGGGGGCTGTAGCCCGTGGGAAGCCCGTGCTGGAGCAGGTTGGCTGGTGGGACTTTTGGGACGCTGAGGGGGACTCACGCTGGAGCAGTTTCCCCTGAAGGACTGCACCTCAGACTCACGAGGGGTGGGCTGCCCCTCGTGAGGTGTCTCCCATTGGGCAGTTTGTGATGAATTGCCCTTCGTGGGACGACTCATGCTGGAGAAGAGAGTGTGAAGCTTGTCTTCCATGAGAGGGACCCCACAATGGCCCTGGGGAAGAGTGAAGAGTCCTCCCCCGGAGTGAAGAAGCAGTGGAACCAACGTCGGATGAACTGACCGTAACCCCCATTCCCTGTCCCCCTGCACCGCTCGGGGGGAGGAGGTGGAGAAATTGGCATTGATGTTGAGCCCAGGAAGAAGGGAGAGATGGGGGAAGGTGTTATTTCTTCTTTTAAGATATGTTTTTTTATTTCTCACTACTCCTCTCTGATTTGTTCTCTTAATAAATGTAATTAATTTCCCCAAAATCGAGTCTGTTTTGCCTGGGACGGTAAACGCAAGTAATCTCCCTGTGCTTATCTCAAACCCTGAGCCCTTTGAAATATTTTCTCCCCCTGTCTAATGGAGAAGATGGGGTGAGAGAGCGTCTGTGTGGGCACGTGGTTGCTGGCCGGGGTCAAACCATGACACATGGTGAATTTACCACAAATTGGAACTGTACTTATGACTCTAACTAAACTTTGTGACCCATTTGCCTGGAAAGCTACTGATAACATTTGTACAAAACATAGAATTAGTGCATGGTGGATTATTCTTTCTTTTGAATGAGGTAACCTATCTGGAAAACCCCACCGAGACCAATCTATTTTACATTTTTATCTTGCAGCCTCCTTGTTCTGGGTTTGGCTAGTATGGGGTTAATTTTTGCTAGAAGCTGAGAGGGAGCACAGCCAGGATACCCAGACTAGCCACTAGCCAAGGGGATATTCGATGTGGTGTATATATAGGGGGAGCTGACCGGGGAGGAGGCTCTCTTTGGAGCTTGGAGCACATGCGCAGCAACTTGGCCGCTGGGTTCTGGTGAGACATCTGCATTGCACATAGCTCGTGTTATATGCTATCACGTTAATATCATTATTGTTACCATTGTTCCTTTTTTTCCCTCTTTTATTATTGTTTCATGTTTTACTATTAAAACCTTTCTTATCTCAACCCCCATGAGGCTCTGCCTACTGCTCTTTCCAGGTCCTTCTCATTTCTGGTGGAGGAGGAATGAGCAATCATGTGGTTCCTTGTTCCACGCAAGGCAGTTGGCTCTCAACCACGACATTCTTTGGTGCCCAACGTGGAGCAGAGGAGTTGAGATAATGACAGATCTGACTAAAGTGTGTTAAAAATTTTTATTAGATTCATTTCCTACATTAGTTATGTAATCACTGGTCATAATGTTGGTTCATTTGCTCACATGGTGGCGCTAGGTGAATCCTTATATGTCCTATGTATTTCCTGCAGTGATATTTATCAGCTCTGGGAGAGGGGTAAAAGCCATCATTTTTTTGTACTGGGTGATATCGACTTATGACATGATGATTGTGGGCCAGTTTAGCTCAGTGGGTTGAGCGTGGTGCTTGAAACACCAAAGGTCGCAGGTTTGATTCCCGTTCGGTTCTCACGTGTTGCCTGACCTGGTCGAGAGGTGGCGTCCCTGCCCATAACAGGGAGGTTGGATTCAAATGATCTCTAAGGTCCCTTCCAGCCCAGGCCATTCTATGATGATTCTATGATTGCAACACTGGCCACAAGGTTAAGCTGGTATTTTTATGAGGCATTGTTGTCACTCCCATACCTTGGGTGCCTTCTTTCAGAATTTATTAGTAACTGCATCCAGTCCATGGGGAAAACAGAGGAGGATGTTTTATCTCACTTCTCCCTCAGGCTAATCACAATGGTTTTTGAAAACTTTGAATATTCTTAGAATGCCCGATCCAGCATGTTCTCAGTGCTATGTCTCCTGAATATGTGCCAGATCTTCCTCAGGGTTACACCAAAATTCTTTAAGAATGTCACCCAGAGACTTGTCCTGAAGCCAGATAGCTATGAGAGGGGCAAGGTGTGTGGGAGAATATGAGCAAGCTCCTAGGACAATGGTCACCTCCAGTATTTTGGAATTTCACCCCTGAACATATGCAGAATCCCAAAAAGGCACAAGAATTTTTGGAAAAAGTATGCTGTCAACCTGGCCATTCCAAGGAGACCCAGATCACTGCAGTGTGCTGGGGCCTGGCCCATGCCTACCGAGTCATTTTCAACACTACTCACTATCCCCAAGGGGAAGAGGAGGTCTCTGGACCTAAAGACCCCACCTCAAATACTGCATCCAGTTCTGGTGTCCCCACCATAAGAGGGACATAGAACCGTTGGAGTGTGTTCAGAGGAGGGCCACAAAGATGATCCAGGGGCTGGAGCACCTCTGCTACGAGGACAGGCTGAGGAAACTGGGATTGTTCATCCTGGAGAAGAGAAGACTTCGGGGGGACCTAATAGCTGCCTTCCAGTACCTGAAGGGAACCTACAGGAAGGCTGGAGAGGGAATTTTTACAAGAGCATCCACTGATAGGACAAGGGGAAATGGATTTAAGTTGAAGGAGAATAGATTTAGACTGGATCTTAGAAAGAAATTCTTCAGTAGGAGGGTGGCAAGACTTTGGAATAAATTGTCCAGTGAAATTCTGGATGCCCCCTCCCTGGAGGTGTTCAAGGCCAGATTGGACATAGCCTTGAGTAGCCTGATCTAGTTGAGAGGCGTCCCTGCCCATGACAGGGAGGTTGGATTAGATGATCTCTAAGGTCCCTTCCAGCCTAGGCCATTCTATGATTCTATGATCCCTGTCCCTGAGTGAGCTGCGAGATATGGAGAAAGGACTTTGGCCACCATCCAGGTGAGCACATTGTTACCTGGCTGCTCTGATGCAGGATTAATGGGGCTGGTAGCCTGGAACTAGAGGGTAAATAAGCCAAACAGCTGGGATTCCTCTCTAAGGAAGAGGGCATTGACAAGGTGCTTGAGAGGCAGATACAAACCCTCAGCATCTGGAAGCGTCTTCTGTCAGGCGTGAAGGAAAAGTACTCCTTCAAGGAAGATGTTACATGTCACCCAAGTAAATGAACATCAATGGAGAACACTATCCAGTACCTGAGGGAACTAGCTGTGTGCTCGAAGTGATTTGCAGTAATCTGAAGAATGAGCAGTCACCTACAGATCCAGATGAAGTCTGATGCAGACAAGCCATGGGGCGGAACTTCCTGCAAAGTGCACCACCATTGTATGCAAACTCATGTCCTGGAGAGAAGGTGAGGGACAAACTGTGGATGAATTGGCTGGCCAACTCTGGCAATATGAAGGAAGGCTCTCTTCCTCCCTACAGGCTTGTGTTTCAGCTGTGGAGGAACTGTCCTGGGAGTTCCAGCAATTCAAAGTGGATATGTCCTGCTCCCCACCTGTATGGGCCCATATCTCGGCTATTAGGACCAGGCACTCCTCTGCTCAGGAGGGAGGACATGGAAGGCACACACCATGAAATACTCTGTGGTCTTAACTATATGACCACGGAGAAGACATGAGGAAATGGGATGGAAAACCCACTTCGGTCCTAGATGCACGGGTACATGAGTTGTGAGGGGAAACAACAAAGAAAAAAGATTCCTTTAAGAAAAACACTGCTCCAGTTTCCAGTGGGAAGTCCTTCAGACAAAATAGATGAGCAGATCTCACCTCTGATCCTCTTGAGGGGACCTCTGAGTCATATTTGCAAGAAGTGAGTGACTCTGATCAAGATTAGAGGGGTCCTGCCTCCAGCCAGGTGGAGGAGAGGGACAATCGGGTCTACTGGACTGTGTGGATCCGATGGCCTGGCACGTCAGCTCCACAGGAATACAAGGCTCTAATAGACACAGGTGCACAATGTACCTTGATGCCATCAGGACATAAAGGGGTACAACTAATCTATATTTCCGGGGTGACAGGGGGATTCCAGCAACTGACTATGTTGGAAGCTGAAGTGAGTCTGACTGGAAATGAGTGGCATAAACACCCTGTTGTGACTGACCCAGAGACTCCGTGCATTCTTGGTATAGACTTCCTCAGGAGCGGATACTTCAAGGGTCCAAAGGGGTACCGGTGGGCCTTTGGCATAGCTGCTTTGGAGGCAGAGGAAATTAAACAGTTGTCCACTCTGCCTGGTCTCTCAGAGGACCCTTTTGTGGTGGGTTTGCTGAGAGTTGAAGAACAACAGGTACCAGTTGTTTACCATGATGGTGCACCAGCAGCAATATTGCACCAACTGAGACTCCCTGGTTCCCATCCATAAGCTGATCCGTCAGCTGGAGAACCAAGGGGTTATCAGCAAAACTCACTCAGATGTTAACAACCCCATATGGCCAGTGTGAAAATCTAACGGGGAATGGAGACTGACAGTAGATTACAGTGATTTGAATGAGGTCACACTGCTGTTGAGTGCTGCTGTGCCAGACGTGCTTGAGCTTCAATATGAGTTAGAGTCAAAGGCCACCAAATGGTACGCCACCACTGATATTGCTAATGCATTCTTCTCAATCCCTCTGGCAGCAGAGTGTAGGCCACATTTTGCTTTTACTTGGAGGGACGTCCAGTACACCTGGCATCGACTGCCCCAGGGATGGAAACATAGCTCCACCATTTGCCATGGACTGATCCATACTGCAGTGGATCATGGGGAAGCTCCGGAACATCTGCAGTATATTGATGACATTATTATATGGGACAACACAGTGGAAGAAGTTTTTGAGAAAGGGAGGAAGATAATTCAAATCCTTCTGAAAGGGAGTGTCCTGGGTTTAGCTAAAAACCCCAGTTGTGTTCAGTGATTTTTACTTTTCAGCTCAGTCTCTTTCAAGAGGCTGCATGTTCTGAAGTCAGCAGCATGTTTTTGCAGACAGTGCCTGCTACTGGCAGTGATAACACCCGATTTTTACAGTTACTGCCTGGGACTGGGATGCAGAAAGGCTCTTGCTGATACTTATTCCTGTAGTGACTAAGGCCACTGCTGGCTCTTGTGTGCCACGCTGGGGGTGCTGGGTAGTAAGAGGGGTCACAAGGAAGTAAAAGGTTGCACCTCCAGGGGGTTACAGACGGAAAAGTGATCAACAAGAGTATTCCATTCCATATACATCATATTCAGTATAAATTGAGTGATCACGAGAGTTTCTAGCCCTTCTTTTCCTATTTCTGCAATGGCCGGTGTCCAGAGAGGACTCCATCTGACCTCCTGCTTTTGATCCGGATCCTGAGTTCCCAAATCCAACTCCCTGTATCCAGCTCCCGCCGCCGCTGAGCCTGGGGCTTCCCCAGTGCCTCCTGCTCTGCAGCATCAGTGGTGATTGCTATTAGGCGGGGAAGTCGGGTATGATATTGGGTTTATATATAGTTTCTTTATTTTTATCATTTCACTATTATTTCCACTATTGTTTCATTAAAGCTGTTCTAGTTTTCTTTTCTTAACCCGTAAGTCTCTCTGCCTCATTCCCTTTTCCTTCCCATTTTTTGGGGGGAAGAGGGGGTTAGAGAGCATCTGTCCACGTTTTACTGGCCGGCTCAGCCCTAACCTGTGACAGGGAGGAAGATAATTCAAATCCTTCTGAAAGCCAACTTTGCCATAAAATGCAGTAAGGTAAAAGGGGTCTACATGGGAGATACAGCTTTTAGAAGTTAAGTGGCAAGATGGACGTTGCCATATTCCCATGGATGTGATGGATAAGATAGCAGCTATGTCTCCACCAACTAGTAAAAAGGAGACACAGTCTTAGGCACTGTGGGATTTGGAAGATGCATATCCCAAATTACAGTCAGATTGTAAGCCCTCTTTTTCAGGTGGCCCAGAAGAAGAACGATTTGAGATGGAGCCCTGAACAGCAACAAGGTTTTGAGCAGATTAAACAAGAGATTGTTTGTGCAGTATCTCTTGGGCCAGTCAGGACAGGACAAGATGTTCAAAATGTGCTTTATAATGCAACTGGGCAGAATGGCCCTGACTGGAGTCTCTGGCAGGGGGCACCAGGGGAGACCCGAGGCCGACTCTTAGGGTTTTGGAGTCAGGCATACAGAGGATCCGAGTCCTGCTACACTCTCACTGAGGAGGAGATACTGGCAGCGTATGAAGGAGTCTGAGCTGCCTCAGAAGTAATTGGTACTGAGGCACCGCTCCTTTTAGTACCCCGATTTCCAGTTTTGGGTTGGATGTTCAGAGGGAGGACCTCATCTACACATCATGCAACTGATGCCACATGGAATAAATGGGTCACACTGCTCACACAACGGGCCTGAATAGGGAGCCCTAGCCACCCAGGAATTCTGGAGGTAATCACAGACTGGTCAGAAAGAAAAGATTTTTTAACGTCAAGGCAGGAGGAGGTGAAACCTGCAGAAGAGGCTCCACCATACAATGAATTACTGGAGGATGAGAAGCAGTATGCTGTTTACTGACAGGTCCTGTCACATTGTGGGAAAGCATCGAAGGTGGAAGTCTGCTGTGTGGATCCCCACCCAGTGAGTTGCCGAAGCCACTGAAGGGGAAGGTGAATCAAGTAATTCACACAGGTGAAAGCCATTCAGCTGGCTTTAGATATTGCTGAGCGGGAAAAGTGGCCAGTCCTCTATCTCTACGCTCGCTCATGGATGGTGGCAAATGCTTTGTGAGGATGATTACAGCAATGGAAGCAGAGCAACTGGCAGCGCAGAGGTAGGCCCATGTGAGCTGAGCGATTATGGCAAGATATTGCTGCTTGGGTGGAGAACCTGGTTGTGAAAGTACGTCGCGTAGATGCCCACATACCCCAGAGTCGAGACACTGAAGAGCACTGAAAAAAACACAGGTAGATCAGGCTGCTAAGATTCAAGTGTCTCAGGTGGATTTGGACTGGCAGCACAAGGATGAATTGTTCATAGCTTGGTGGGCCCATGACACCTCAGACCATCAGGGAAGGGATGTGACACACAGATGGGCTCGTGATCAAGGGGTGGACGTGACCATGGACACTATTGCACAGGTTACCCATGAACGTGAATGTTTTGCTAATTGGCCCAGGAGGGGAGAGAGACACACAGAAAAGGATACGGGCGCCAACAGAAGGAGGATGGGGGGAACTATAGGCCTGTCAGCCTGACCTCGGTGCCTGGCAAGGTTATGGAGTGGATCATCCTGAGTGCCATCAAGCGGCAGGTAGAAGACAACCAGGGGATCAGGCCCAGCCACCATGGGTTTAGGAAAGGAAAATCCTGCCTGACCAATCTCATCTCCTTCTATGACTGGGTGACCCATCTAGTGGATGAGGGGAAGGATGTGAATGTGGTCTACCTTGATTTCAGCAAAGCCTTTGACACAGTCTCCCACAGCATCCTCCTGGACAAACTGGCAGCCCAGGGCTTGGATGGGTGCACCCTTTGCTGCATAAAAAACTGGTTGGATGACCGGGCCCAGAGAGCGGTGGTGAATGATGCTGCATCCAGTTGGTGCCCAGTGACCAGTGGTGTCCCCCAGGGATCAGTACTGGGCCCAGTCCTATTCAGCATCTTTATTGACGACCTGGATGAGGGGATTGAGTCTACCCTTAGTAAATTCGCAGATGACACCAAGCTGGGGGGGAATGTCGATCTGCCGGGGGGTAGGAAGGCACTGCAGAGGGACCTGGACAGGTTGGGTCGATGGGCTGAGGCCAACAGGATGAAGTTCAACCAGACCAAGTGCAGGGTCCTACACTTTGGCCACAATAACCCCCTGCAGCGCTACCGATTGGGGGAGGAGTGGCTGGGGAGCAGCCCGGCAGAGAGGGACCTGGGAGTGCTGGTTGACAACTGGTTGAACATGAGTCAGCAGTGTGTCCGGGTGGCCCGGAAGGCCAATGGCATCCTGGCTTGTATCAGGAACAGTGTGGCCAGCAGGACCAGGGATGTGATTCTGCCCCTGTGCTCAGCACTACTGAGGCCTCACCTCAAGTCCTGTGTGCAGGTCTGGGCCCCTCCCTGCAAGAAAGACACTGAGGCGCTGGAGCGGGTCCAGAGGAGAGCAACGAGGCTGGGGAAGGGACTGGAGGGAAAGTCCTGTAAGGAGAGGCTGAGGGAGCTGGGGTTGTTTAGCCTGGAGAAGATGAGGCTCAGGGAGACCTTATCACTCTCTACAACTCCCTGAAGGGAAGATGTAGTCAGGTGGGGGTCGGGCTCTTCTCCCAGGCAATCAGTGACAGGACGGCACGGCCTGAAGCTGCATCAGGGAAGGTTTAGCTTAGATCTCAGGGAACACTTCCTCAGGGAGAGGGTGCTCAGGCATTGGAATGCACTGCCCAGGGAAGTGGTGGAGTCACGGTCCCTGGAGGTGTTTAAGGAGAGGCTGGATGTGGTACTTAATGCTGTGGTCTGGCCGATGTGGTGGTGTTGGGTCATAGGCTGGACTTGATGATCTCGGAGGTCTTTTCCAGCCTCAACAATTCTGTGATTCTGTGACTTGTGAGAATTCAAAACAGATCTTGTTACTCAGTCTAAAAAGTATCAGATGCATCTTAAGGAAGATAAGCCTTCACACAACATCAACTTCTTTCATTCTGACTTTGGGAACTTATGAGAAAAATCTTCCTTTTATAGCAGTGACTAACAGGAAGAACACAAATGTGTAAAGTTCAACAGTTGTATACTGATTTTTCACTTCTGTTTTCTCTCCTTAGAAGGTGAAAACAATCAAATTCAATTTTTATATGTTCTTAGGGTATAACAGTGTCGCGGGTTAGGGCTGGGCCGGCCACTAACGCGGACAGACGCTCTCTAACCTCCTCTTCCCCCCCCAAACAGGAAGAGAAAAGGGAATGAGGCAGAGAGACTTACGGGTGAGAGAAGGAAAAAAACGAACTAGAACAGCTTTAATGAAAGTAATAGGAATAATGGTAAAAAGATAAAAGTAAAGAACTATATACAACTATAGATAATAGCCCGATATCAAACCCGACTCCCTCCCCCGATAGAAATCACCACTGGTGCTGCAGAGCAGGAGGCACTGGGGAAACCCCAGGCTCAGCGGCGGCGGGAGCTGGATACAGGGAGCTGGATTTGGGAACTCAGGATCCGGATCAAAATCAGGAGGTCAGATGGAGTCCTCTCTGGACACCGGCCATTGCAGAAAGGAAAGGCGAAAAGGCCGAAAAGGGCAAAAAGGGGAAAAAAAAGGGACGAAACTCTCGTGATCACTCAATTTATACTAAATATGACGTATATGGGATGGAATACTCTCGTTGGTCACCTGTCCTGTCTGTTACCCCCCGGAGGTGCCACCTTTTACTTCCTTGTGCCCCCCTCTTACTACCCAGCACCCCCAGCGTGGCACACAAGAGCCAGCAGTGGCCTTGGTCACTATAGGAATAAGTATAAGCAAGAGCCTTTCTACATACCAGTCCCAGGCAGTGACTGTAAACATCAGGTGTTATCACTGCCAGTAGCACACACAGTCTGCAAAAACATGCTGCTAACTTCAGAAAGTGCAGCCCTTTAGAAGACACTAAACTGAAAAGTAAAAATCACTAAACAGGACTGGGTTTTTAGCTAAACCCAGGACAAACAGAAAAAAATATTTCAGATGTCTCTTGTTCACAGTCTCTTACACACTTTGGCCATAACTTTTACACTGCCGTGCCTACTGTGGTGGATGATACTGCAAGATTGAGTGTTTGCAGACACTGCTAAGTTGGGCAGGAGTGCTGATCTGTTTCAGAATAGAAAGACTCTACAGAGGGATCTGGACAGGCTGGATTGGTGGGCCAAGGCCAATACTATAAGGTTCAAGAAGGTCAAATGCTAAGTCCTGCACCTGAGTCACAATCCCATGCAAATCTACAGGCTTGGAGAAGAGTGGCTGGAAAGCTGCCTGGTGGAAAGGAACCTGGGGGTGTTGGTCAACAGTTGACTGAATACGATCCAGCAGTGTGCCCAGGTGGCCAAGAAGGCTAACGGCTGCTTGCCTTTTATGAGGAATAGTGTGACCAGCAGAATCAGGGAAGTGATTGTCCCCCTATATGGGCACTGGTGAGGCCACACCTCAAATATTGTGTTCAGTTGTGGGCCCCTCACTAAAGACAGACATTGAGAGAGAAAGACATTTTCCTTTCATCAGTGTGTCAGGACATATTCAACCCAAGAACATAAAAAGATGATTTGGTGCCTGAAGAAACTGTTAGATTCAGATGTGGTGTGGGGTTGGAGCTCCACTGACAAATAAAAAAGAATACTGTTCAGGGTAACTCATTAAAACAAAATTGCCACTTATACCTATTGTATTTGTATTTGGGAACTTGGACAGATCTGGTCATGATAGAAGCTGATCTTTAAAGCCACGTTGTTTTCACTGCATGTATTATGAACGCAATTTTCATCACAAATCAAGAACAGCACCATATCAGCTACTAGGAAGAAACAATCTTTCCTGATCACTCCTTGGCTTTCTAGTTGATGAATCAGCTTATGGATGGGAACTACAGAGTCTCGGTTGGTACGATATTGTCATCGATGCACTGTTTTAGTAGCAATTGGTGCCTGTTGGTCTTCAGTTTTCATCAGCCCTGTGACACTAGACTCCTCTGACAGTTTGGGCAAGCTAGACAGCGGATCAATGTCCTCAGTCTCTACAGCTGCTATGCCAAAAGCCCATTGATACCCTCTTGGATCTTTATAATACCCTTTCTTGAGGAAGTCTATGCCAAGGATGCATGGGGCATTTGGACCAGTCACTATAGGGTGCTTTTTCCACATATTGCCAGTAAGGCTCATTTTGGCCTCCAATAGAGTCAGTTGTTGAGAATCATCCGTCCCTCCAGAAATGGTAACAGTTTCAGTCCCTGTATGACTCGATGGCATTAGGGTGCGCTGTGCACCAGTGTCCACCAGAGCTCTATATTTTCGTGGTTCTCATGTGCCAGGCTGTTGTGGAGAAAGTGGTGAAGCGTGCCCCCATGTTTCTAAAGATGGTAAATAAATTCACGCAAGTGCCTAAATTAGATTTATTAATAAACAGAAGCACCTCCAAAGTTAAAGGTTCGGGTATCAATTGGAAAAGAGTTAACTACACTACACCCACCCTAACCAAAGAATAATGATTCGGATCCTAATACTCTCACCTTATAAAAGATGAGGAGTCTCAATCTCGAGAATGGTACGCTCACCTTATACAGATGAGGAGTCTCAACCCCAGGGACAAAAGTCCTTAGGCAGTGTCCCACCTAAGGGGGGAGATTGAGCACCCCTACCTGCAGAGCCAGCTGCCATGAAGGAACTCCCCCAAGATGGTTGCCGGCCCTCCATTTTAAAATCTCAGTCGAGTTGACTGTGGTCAATCAAGCCATATCGGCCTCTCATTGGCTGCCAGCCAACTTCCTGGGAGTACCCCTCTGGGTGATGGGTCACTTCCGAGCCAGCCCAGGTTTCCAGAAAATTCTCTGAAATCTGCCTAGCAACTGCTGACTCACAGAGGAGGGGCACTCCTGACCAATGGGGGAAGGATGCACCTGCCACACAGGCCACCAAATTCACACAGTCCAATAAAGTTGGTTGTCCTTCTCCTCCACCTGGCTGGAGACAAGGCCCCTCTAATTTTAAGGTTGATTCACAGGGTTGATTTACAGGATTGATATTAGCTACATTTACATTCCTCCCATTTACATTCTGATTATTCCTTCCTGTGGCAAGTTGTTGTCTTCTATTTGTGTTTTGTAACTTGAGTACTTGTACCTGTAGAGCAGAAGTAGGCTTTCTATCCCATCTTCTCATGTTGTCTCCATATCCAAATAGGAAAGTCCACAAGTCATTTCATGACATGTTGCAGTCATTTCTAGCTGATATTGCAGGGCTGTATCTTCTAACTACATCAATGCGGCTCCATTAAGGTCTGTCCTCCCTTTGACAGTGTATCAATCAGCTTCTCTAACTGATTTGTTTTCTCAACTGATTGATTGGTTTTCTCCGTTGATTGATAGGTTTTCTCCATTGCTTTCTCGACTGATTTCTCAAGTGATTTGTTGTTTTCCTGAACTATTTTTTTTCCATGGCAGCAATGTGAGCTTGTTGAGGATTAGCAGTACTGTCTTCATACTGTTGTGCTGTCGTGGTTTGACCCTGGCCGGCAGCCAGGTGCCCACACATCTGCTCTCTCACCTCCCCTTCTCCGCTAGACAGGGGGAGAAAATATATCAAAGGGCTCAAGGTTTGAGATAATGACAGGGAGATCATTTGCATTTACTGTCCCAAGCAAAAAAGACTTGTGGAGCCCCTGCTCCACAAGAAATTCCTCTACGGGCGGGAGCTGCAGGGTGGCTTCTGCAAGAAGCTGCTAGAAGCTTCCCGAGTTTGATAGAGCCAATGCCAACCGGCTCCAAAGAGGGATCTGATGCTGGCCAAGGCTGAGCCTATCAGTAAAGTGATAGGAGAGGAACGCCTCTGTGAAAAACATATTTAAGAATGGGGAAAAAGAACTGCACCACAACAGCTAGCAGAGAGATGGAGTAGTGAGAATCTGTGAAGACACCAAGGTCAGTGAAGAAGGAGAGGGGGAAGGATGTGCTCCAGGCGCCAGAGCAGAGAGTACCCCGGGCGGGGGTGAAGACCATCGTGAAGCGGGTTGTCCACCGTGGGGCACAGGACACCATGACATGTGGGTGGATGCCTGAAAGGGGGCTGTAGCCCGTGGGAAGCCCGCATCAGAGCAAGTCGCTGCTGGAACCTGTAGCCTGTGGAAGAGTGAATGCCCACGCTGGAGCAGGTTGGCTGGTGGGACTTTTGTGATGCTGTGAGGGACTCACGCTGGAGCAGTTTCCTCTGAAGGACTGCACCTCAGACTCACGAGGGGTGGGCTGCCCCTCGTGAGGTGTCTCACGTTGGGCAGTTTGTGATGAATTGCCCTTCGTGGGACGACTCACGTCAGAGAAGTGAATGTGAAGCTTGTCTCCCGTGAGAGGGACCCCACAATGGCCTGGGGAAGTGTGAAGAGTCCTCCCCCAGAGTGAAGAAGTGGTGGAACCAATGTCGGATGAACTGACCGTAACCCCCATTCCCTGTCCCCCTGCGCCGCTCGGGGGGAGGAGGTGGAGAAACTGTTACGCCTAGGAAGAAGGGAGGGATGGGGGGAAGGTGTTTTTCTTTTAAGATCTGTTTGCTTTTTCTTATTTCTCACTATTCTCTCCTTTGTTCTCTTAATAAATGTAATTAATTTCCCCAAAATCAAATCTGTTTTGCCCAGGACAGTAAATGAGAATGATCTCCCTGTCCTTATCTCAAACCTTGAGCCCTTTGAAATATTTTCTCCCCCTGTCTAATGGAGAAGATGGGGTGAGAGACTGGCTGTGTGGTCCCTGGCTTCCAGCCAGGGTCTAACCACAACACCCGTTCACTCCCATGCACATCTTGTGTACAACAAGTGTTATATCTGTCCATTCTCACGGACAAACTCCCAACATGAGCTGTACCTGGCTGGTCACGGTCTCTTTTGAGCAAGAGTTATGTACTTGTTTAGAAAAGAGTTCAAGGACAAAAGCCTTAATTTTGCAACGCAGTGCTGCCGGCACAGCTAACTTTGAAATGTATGGTGTCCACATTTCCCCCTTTTTTGTTTTTTTTGGATCACCATCAAAGTCATGATATATACTTTAGGTTCTTCACACCCCTCGGGAAGCGCTTCAGGTAAGATCGTTAACTATAATGAAAAAGAACAGAAGAAAACACTCCCCACAACAACAAAAACTATTAAACACAGTTTTAACATAGAAAACCAAATTTTGGGGTTTAACCAAGTCATATCCTTGCTAGAAATTGTGTAGAATCATAGAATTGCAAGGGTTGGAAGGAACCTTAAAGATCATCTAGTTCCAACCTCCCCGCCATGGGCAGGGACATCCCCCACTAGACCAGGTTGCCCAGAGCCCCATCCAGCCTGGCCTTAAAAGTTTCCAGGAATGGGGCTTCCACTGCCTTTCTGGGCAACCTGTTCCAATGTCTCACCACCCTCATGGGGAAGAACTTCTTCCTAACGCCCAGTCTGAACCGATCCATCTCTAGCTTTAATCCATTCCCCCTAGTCCTATCACTACCCGACATCCTAAAAAGCCCCTCACCAGCTTTCTTATAGGCCCCCTTGAGATACTGGAAGGCCACAATAAGGTCTCCTTGGAGCCTTCTTTTCTGCAGACTGAACAACCCCAACTCTCTCAGTCTGTCTTCATAGGAGAAGTGCTCCAGCCCTCTGATCATTCTCGTGGCCCTTCTCTGGACATGCTCCAGCACGTCCAGATCTTTCTTGTGCTGTGGGCTCCAGAACTGGACGCAGTACTCCAGGTGGGGTCTCACGAGAGTGGAGTAGAGGGGGAGAATCACCTCCCTCAACCTGCTGACCACGCACCTCTTGATGCAGCCCAGGACACGATTGGCTTTCTGGGCTACAAGTGCACACTGACGGCTCATGTTGAGCTTCTCGTCCACCAGTACTCCCAAGTCCTTTTCTTCAGGGCTGCTCTCTTTGCCTCAGTCACTGCCCAGCCTATATTGGTGCTTGAGATTGCCCTGACCCAGATGGAGGACCTTGCACTGGGTCTTGTTGAACTTCATGAGGTTGGCCTGGGCCCACCTCTCCAGCCTGTCAAGGTCCCTCTGGATGGCATCCCTACCCTCCAGGTGTCAGCTGCCCCACAAAGCTTGGTGTCGTCGACAAATTTGCTGAGGGTGCACTTAGTGCCACTGTCCATGTCGTTGACAAAGATGTTAAATAAGACTGGTCCCAGTACTGATCCTTGAGGGACTCCACCTGTCACTGGCTTCCACTTGGACATGGACCCATTGACAGCCACTCTTTGGGTGAGGTCATCAAACCAGTTCTTTATCCACTGAATTGTCCATCCATCAATCCCATATTTTATCAGCTTGGAGACCAGGATGTCATACAGGACAGTGTCAAAGGCTTTGCTCAGGTCCAAGTAAATGACGTCAATTGCTCTTCCCTTGTCTATTGATGTTGTGACCTTCTCATAGAAGGCCACCAGGTTTGTCAGGCACAATATTCTTCTACCTCAGCAGTGCCTCCAGGAGGATCTGCTCCATAATCTTACCAGGCAAGGAGGTGAGACTGACTGACCTGTAGAAGACTGTCCTATTGTAGTAATTATCCCACTGCATTGTTATGTTTTTCTTGCTGCTCTGCCTGAGTTCCCAGGACTCACATTCACTGCTTTGCAGGGTAGGAATGCGAGAGATGCTCCTGCATCAATCCCAGGCCTCTGTTGTCTCAGTGTGGGTGTGCTGCTTGTCGAGCACACAAGGCCAAGCAGTAATCCAGTGAGATGTGTTTTCTGACACCTCAGGTGCAAGTTACTTGAGCGTACCTGCAGTCCTCCTCACCAATCTTCTGCTGTACCTCTATATTCCACCCCACTTGCTCAAGCAACTGCATTCGCTGGCGAAATCGGAGGTATCTGCTTAGGCTTGCGAGGTATATTAGAAAGTAATCTACAAAGGCACATGAAAAATATATATAAAGAAAAGCATAAACACGGTTCAACAATAGTAATTTAAATCAAGTGTCCCCTCTCAGGGAATGCAGCCATGATGTCAGCCAGGTATCATTTGTTGCATCAAGTCCTGAAGATATTGAACATCATTCTTCAGGCAGAATGATTCATCAGTTTTGTGGAGGCAACATATGTCCCTCATAGATTGCAGAAGCATGGCTTGTGCTTTTTCGGGTTGAACTGCAATCTAATGTTTGGTTCGTGACACCAGCAACGCTGTTCTGATGCTGTTTCCTCTGGATGGAGCACAGGTATGCATTGAAGAAACCTGGAACACAAAACCTTGAGAATCTAATATTAATAGAGGGTGTAAAATAAGCAAAAATGTTGGCATATAGAACCATGTGTCATTCTCAGGGGTTCAAATGACTCATCTTTTTTATGAGCTGAGACGTACCTTACTTTAAAGGGATACTTTTATATATATTGCCACATTAATCCCACTTGTTGAAGTACCTGAACAGTTTAAATAATTTCCTACTAACCCCCTGGAATATGATACTATTTTACAGTTATGACCTTAGCAGGCACAGGCAGCATGACAGGATACCGGAATCCCACTGTGGAAATCCACTCAAAAGAGTTACAGGTTCGTTTGCAAATCCTGCTTGTGAAGTTCCAAAGCAGAAGAAATCATTTAAGGTTTCAAGTATCTGTCCTGCCTGCACATCAATATTCAAATGATATTCTTTAGTTGAGGCAATTAGCACTATCACGGTAAATGGCATGGCATTTTTTGTTGTTAAGGTAACTTTAATTTGAAGAGCAGAAGTTGGATTTCCCCTCATTCCACAGATCTGAGATGTAACTTCTTTATTATTAATATTACTCTGTAACACAGCAACCTCAGCTCCAGTATCCACCAGAGCAAACACATGGGAAGTTCCTCCAGATTGCCACTGCATAGTTAAAGCAACAGAAGGCTACAGCGGCAACTCTTTCTTTTGGGGGACCTGCCAGACCTCCCCTTTTGCTGTCTCAGCACTCCCCAGGCAGGATCCTGCTTTGAGGCAGCAGGAGGGGTCTGGGCTGGTGGCGAGGCCAGATCCAGCCCTGCGCTGCCTGCTGTGCTGGTGGTGAGGTCTGTGACTGCTCATTTGCTGTCAGGCTTTGTGACCTGCAACATTGATGTTGCTGACATGACATTACCCATGGTGTCGGTGAAGGCACCGTGTGTGCGCAACAGACCCTGTTGTATGAATTCAGCTGTGCTCTTTGCAGTCTCGTAATGGCATAATAGCACGCTGGCAGTCAGCATTAGCATCTTCATATGTCAATTGCATTAAAGATGTTTGTAGGGCTTCCTCATTGTCTATCTGGTGAGTTAAAGCAGTCTGCAGTCTGTCAATAAAATAACATAAGATTCTCGAGGTCCCTGCTGTATCATTGCAAAAGATAATTGCCCTATCCCTACTTCAGGGACACGTCTCAAACTTTTCATTGCTGATGTAGTTACTTCTTGTAGGATCAGCTGTGCTAAATTTGCTTGCACTTGCAGCATGTCATATTGTCCTTCTCTCATATATTCTGCCATATCACCTGGGATTAAATTCGCATTATTATCCATAGTCTGAACTGTGGCAAATTCCCTATACTCTGCCCACCAAACAGTATACTGTGCTGCACTCAGAACCAATCTCATCAGAGATTTCCAATCATATGGTGTCATAGTATGAGATTCTCCAGTTGTTTGCAACAAATTCATGGTATAATTATTCTGCAGCCCACATTCTCGTATGGCCTTCCGTACTTCTTTAACAATCTCATATGTGAATTGCTGATATTCGTGAGATTGGTTTGGCTGATACAGCACAGGACATGCCACCCACATAGCAAAATCGTCGTTGTTAATAGCTTTCTCCTTTATTTTCTCAACAGCAGGTTTATAGGAAGGCGCCAACACAGACATCAAAGGATGCTCTAAAAATTCTTTTAAGGATGGCTCTGCCCCTGCGTTTGGTGGTGCCACTCAAGCAAATGTTGTAGGTGGATTTGAAATATTGATAAGAGAGGACAGCCGTGATTTATTTTTCAGAATTTGTTCCACTGTTGGAGATTCCGCTGCCACAGTTTTAATAGATTTTATAGATGAGTATAAGTCTGACTCCTTTTCAAGATCAATGGTATCAGGATCACATGGATCCACAGACAGTTTGTCACAAACATGCTCTGCCCTGCCCTAATGGATGCAAATTAGGGGTTCAGCAGAAGCAGTTGTTCCTGCTGCTTGCAGGAGTTCCTCGGCAGGCTGTAATCCAGTTAAAGCAGTGTAAACTGTCCGCCACATAATAACTAGCTCATCTGGTATCTTAAACTGCAAATCTTTCTTAATTTGTAATTCCTCACTAGCCTTTGCCCACAATTTTGTATCATAAGAGCCTGAATTAGGAAACCAGTTACAATATTCCTTAATCCATAGAAGCAATTGCAGTACCCAAGAGCTCGGTACTTTAAATCCTTGTTCACGTAATATACGCTGTAATACTTCCGCATAGAGCTTGTGCTCTTTGGAGCTAGACTGCCCCATGATTACCATGTTGCAAGGCTTACCCAAGGCCTCTGGAAAAGGTGCGCACCGTCTCTTTCAATTTGTTTGACCACAGGGCCGCAGCCAGAATAGTTTATTTGGTGAATCCCTGTTCGGGTGCCATAGTTTGCCGGGTCCTTGTTTGGGTGCTATTTGCTGTGGAATAGTTTATCGGGTCCCCATTTGGGTCCTGTTTTCGACTGAGTAGTTAATTTGTCAAGCCCCACGTTGGGCGCTATTTGCAGCGGGTTGAAAGGCACGGACTCAGCTCTTGAGAGAAGCTGAAAAGAGGATTATAGGAAAACTAGCAAATGGTTGAACCTAAGCAAAGCTATTAATTAACTACATAGACTGTTAGCTATTCTTTAACAGTAGTCAAGCATTGTAGAAAACCATTGAAGCAGGAAGAGCTGCGGGTAAGCACGAAGATAGTTCCTTAAAGACCAGTTGATACCAGCTCTGCAGTTTGAATGAAAGCCAAAAGACAACTGAGTCTGCACAAGAACCAAAGGTGAAAAGTACACAATGAAGACTACGAGCCTTCATCCCCACGACCCTCAACGACCACCAGGAGGCCCTGCACAAGCACAGTTGGGAAGAATTTATGTAAACGACACAGTAGAACTCATTTTAATATGAAGTGGGCTAGGTCATGCATATGTATAGGCATCTTTTGAAACTTCATGAATATGGAACACTTTATATAGTCCAGTGCTGCGTTGGGGCGCATATGGCTTTGGTGAAACTACCCCTACGTGCTGCCCAGTGCTGAATAAACATACCTACTTTACAATCTAATCAATTGTGGAGTCTGTTTTCTGCATGTCAAAGCTAAGACGAGGTTTATTAGCAAGAAGCACTATTTGTGGGTTACAAACAGAAGACCAGACTATACAGCCAGGGTTATTATTAGCTCATGTACCCCTTCAATCACTCTGTTACCACACAGAGAAAACAGACTTTCCCAGGTCTGTTTTGATCATACTCTCCCGTTCACTCCCATGCGCATCTGGTGTACAAGAAGTGTCTTATCTGTTCATTCTCATGGACAAACTCCTAACATGAGCTGTACTTGGTTGGTCAGGGTCTCTTTTCATAATTAGCAAGCAAGAGTTAAGTACTTGTTCAGAAAAGAGCTCAAGGACAAAAACCTTAATTTTGCAACGCAGTGCTGCCGGCACAGCTAACTGTAAAACATAGGGTATCCACAATTTTGTCCATTCTTTTTCTTCCTCTATTCCCTTTCTTTATTCTGCTCATTCTTCTGTTCTTTCATGCTCTCTTTTGCTCTTTCTTTTTCTTCCTCTCCTTCTCCTCACCTCCTGGTTTAGTAAAGCACAGAGCTTGGTGCAGCCTTCCTTGAGGTCAAGCATTCCAACCCTTTCTCTATTTTGCCAGCGTACTAGTAAAAAATGAGTTATTGCTGCAGGCTTTGCAATCCTATTCAAATAAACCTGTCAAAACACGAAGTCATCAGCTAGAGAAGATGACAAGGGCAAACTAGTGTTTCATTTGACCATCACTAAACATGCAAAGTGACCAATTATTTCAGCTTTATTGAGCAAGTCTGCAGGAGGACCCAAGCCTTGACACATTAGATTTTCGCTAATAATTTCCTCAAGTGCCACTGAAGACACTTAAAACAGTGGCTTCAACTGGTTTCCTTTATTGGATTATTAATTCAGGTATTCTCTTTCAAATTAGCTCTTGTTGCATGTTGTGCAGTAGTTCTGGGAGAACTGTTAAACACTAATTTTCTCAATGTTCAGGTGTGTTTTTTTTGCATTATATAACTGCTTTTATAGTTACTTATGTTTTGATTAGATGTGTTTAAGATGCCAGAAGGTTTGTGTGAGTTTATATCTGAATTAGGTGTATTGATTGATCGGATTCATTATATTTGATATACAGGATTAATCAGACAACCCCCTGTTCCCTGAACACATTCAATATGTGTGGATACCCTACATTTCACAGCTAGCTGTGCCGGTAGCACTGCGTTGCAGAGTTAAGACTTTCGTCCTTGAACTCTTTTCTAAACAAGTACATAACTCTTGCTTGCTAATTGTGAAAAGAGACTCTGACCAGCCAAGTACAGCTCATGTTGGGAGTTTGTCCGTGAGAATGAACAGATAAGACACTTCTTGTACACCAGATGTGCATGGGAGTGAATAGGAGAGTATGATCAACAGAGCTGGGAAAGTCTGTTTTCTCTGTGTGATAAGAGAGTGATCGAAGGAGTACATGAGTTAATAACAACCCTGGCTGTATAGTCTGATCTCTTGTTTGTAACCCAAAAATAGTTCTTCGTGCTAGTAAGTATAAATATGTGTGCCTGCTTGCAATAAAGTGAATTCCGTTTTCCACCATCTCGGAGTTCGTGCGTGCTTCTCCAAAAATGGCGGCCCGAATCGGGACTTAATCACATCCAGGAGAAGTACCCCCCCAGTGAGCCGAACGGAGTGATGAATTAACTGACACGTTCATCCTTGCCTTTCAACAGGAAACAGGAACGAGGACTGCGGCTGGGGGACAAAAATGGGGCAAAATGAGACACGATCGCAGCAATTTCGTCATGATGTACTGATGTGTATTGCGAAGGAGCGCAGGTATAAGATTAGCCCACAGAAAGTGCCTCTGTTACTTTTATGGATCGGTTGTAATTGCCCCTGGTATCCTGAGACAGGATCTTATGAAACTAAGGATTGGAAACGTGTAGGCGAAGAGTTAACTAAAGCACAACTTGCTGGTCATGACAGTTCACCTGATAATATAGCGACACGGAAAGCGCCGTTTGTGGCATTGCGCTCACTGAAACCGCATGCTGCTGATGTCAGCTCTGAGAGCAGCGTGGCGAGCACCACGGGTTCTGTTGCTGCAGACCTCGCTAATGATTTAATTTACTTAGCACCTACGCTACAGAAAGAGACTGCAAGTCAAACGACGTGTGTAAACCTTTTGTCCTCTCAAACTGAAACTGCGGTACAGACTAGCCAGATTAATCTCGCCAGTTTGCAAGAAGGATTGATGAGTGGCTATGAGGGAATTGCTCTGAGAGCTGGAGATCCGGAGGATGACAGTTCTTTTGTTGTTGGTCCTGGCGGCCTCGAGGCAGAACCCAACCTTTATCCTCTGCTCATGCCGAATAGAGCCATGGTGGCATCTGCACCTACAACTCAGGAGGTTTTTTCGGGACTTTCGGAAAAAGGAAAGGGGTTGTCAAAATCTGTTGAGAAGCACGCACGAACTCCGAGATGGTGGAAAACGGAATTCACTTTATTGCAAGCAGGCACACATATTTATACCTACTAGCACGAAGCACTATTTTTGGGTTACAAACAAGAGATCAGACTATACAGCCAGGGTTGTTATTAGCTCATGTACTCCTTCAATCACTCTGTTATCACACAGGGAAAACAGATTTTCCCAGGTCTGTTTTGATCATACTCTCCCGTTCACTCCCATGCGCATCTGGTGTACAAGAAGCACCTTATCTGTTCATTCTCACGGGCAAGCTCTCAACATGAGCTCTACTTGGCTGGTCAGGGTCTCTTTTCATAATTAGTAAGCAAGAGTTATGTGCTTGTTTAGGAAAGAGCTCAAGGACGAAAGTCGTAACTCTGCAACGCAGTGCTGCCAGCACAGCTAACTAAAATGTAGGGTATCCACAAAAATCTGGCTCGCAGCTGTATCAAAATGGGAGTCAGATGAACTCTCTTGTTCCACTCAGTTATCGACCCTCACCCTATGCATCCCCCCCCTTTATCTTCTCCACAGGTTTGTCCAGCACCGTCTTCTATTACCAGGGTTCAGATTTCCCTGGTGGATATTTTAACCGATCGTGATGAGCATGGCTTCCTTAACACTGACTTTTTTCCTGAGGTAGTTAAAGCTATGCCAGTAGTTATGCATACGCAGCCGGACAGGACTCAGGCACCAGAACATCAACAGATTTCTTATAGCATGCTGAAAGAGTTGCGGCGTATGGTTGCTGAATCGGGTATTCAATCATCCTATACTGAAAATTTAATAGAGACAATGAAAGAGGCTTTTCTTATGGTTCCTCATGATTGGAAGGTGATATTTAAGTTGATTTTAACACCCAGCCAGTATACAATTTGGTATGTAGAATACAGGGAGTTATGTATATCCCATGCTACAGTAGCTCAAAATAATAATGCTCCAATTAACCCGGATCAACTGTTGGGGGAGGGTCAGTTTGCGAATCCACAGTTTCAAGCTCATTTTACTACAGAACTTTTACGGTTCACTGCACAATTAGCAACAAAAGCTTTTAAAAAGATTCCTGACATGAAAAAAATCAAACAGACCTTTTAGTACTATCAGACAAGCTAACGATGAACCCTACATTCAATTTATTGATAAATTACAACAAGCTATTGAAAGACGGGTAGAGGTACCAGCGGCAGCAGATGCATTATTACCGCAGCTTGCTGTGGAGAATGCTAACGCGGACTGTAAAAGAATTCCGGAGATGCTGAGATCCGCTAACAAAACAGCTGCCATTACAGACTGTATTAAGTCTTGCATGCATGTGGGATTGGATAGGTATAAGGATGAGATGTTGTCATCTGCATTGGCTCAGCAGCTCACAGTAAATAAAGCAAGTGTTAAATGTTTTACGTGTGGACAAGAAGGTCACGTAATGAAAAATTGCCCTATGGAGGGGCCAGCAGGAACAATGAGAAAACCAGATAGAGTGTGACCTAAATGCAAAAAGGGATTTCATTGGGCTACACAGTGTCGATCTAAATTTGATATTCACAGCAATACCTTGCCTCAGTCGGGTAATGGGAGGCGGAGCACGAAATCCGGTGCCCCGAAATCCAACAGGGTTCTCACAGTAGAGACTAAAGAAGACTTACAGACTTTGCCTTCAGCCGAGCGACTGCAGGGAGCGCCAGCTTGGACATAGAAACCAATGAATCAGTTACCTTAGAGGATAATTCAGTTACTTTAATATCCTCTAATTGCAATGGACCATTGGCATTTGAAATGTATGCTATATTGTTGGGACGATCCTCAGCATCAAAAATGGGTCTTTTTGTACTACCAGGTCTAATTGATAAAGATTATCAAGGAAATGTGAAAATAATGGTGTGGACACCATCACCACCCTGTTTTATACCAAAGGGACAGCGAATTGCGCAGCTAGTGCCTATACCTGACTTAACCAGCAATTTACCCTATGCTCAGAAGGAGCGAGGATCCCAGAGTTTTGGTAGCTCTGGTCAACACTTAGTGTTGTGGTCACAAACTGTTAGAGATTCTAGGTCCATGTTAACAGTGAAAATCTTAGAGAAATGTTTTGATGGATTGATTGACACTGGGGCAGACGTTACAATAATAGTATCGTGGTTTGACCCTGGCCAGCCGCCAGGTACCCACACAGCCATTCTCTCACTCCCCCTTCACTGCTAGACAGGGGGAGAAAATATTTCCAAGGGTTCAGGGTTTGAGATAAGGACAGGGAGATCACTCTCATTTACCGTCCTGGGCAAAACAGACTCAGTTTTGGGGAAATGAGGTACATTTATTTAAAAGAACTAATCAGAGAGGAGTAGTGAGAAGTGAGAAAGAGCAAACAGATCTTAAAAACAGAACACCTTCCCCCCATCCCTCCCTTCTTCCCGGGCTTAACACCAATCCCGGTTTCTCCACCTCCTCCCCCCACGCGGCGCAGGGGGACAGGGAATGGGGGTTACGGTCAGTTCATCCGACATTGGTTCCACCGCTTCTTCACTCCGGGGGAGGACTCTTCACTCTTCCCCAAGGCCATTGTGGGGTCCCTCTCATGGGAGACAAGTTTCATGCTCTCTTCTCCGACGTGAGTCATCACACGAAGGGCAATTCATCACAAACTGCCCAATGGGAGACACCTCACGAGGGGCAGCCCACCCCTCGTGAGTCTGAGGAGCAGTCCTTCAGGGGAAACTGCTCCAGCATGAGCCGCCCGCAGCGTCCCAAAAGTCCCACCAGCCAACCTGCTCCAGCATGGGCATTCCTCTCTTCCACGGGCTACAGGTTCCGGCAGCGACTTGCTCTGATGCGGGCTTCCCACGGGCTACAGCCCCCTTTCAGGCATCCACCCACACGGCGTGGAGTCCTCTGCACGGTGGACATCTACACGGTGATCCTCATGGTGGACATCTGCACCTCGCCCATGGGCTGCAAGGGGACAACCCACTTCACGATGGTCTTCACCACAGACCCGGGAGATTCTCTCTGCTCCGGCGCCTGGAGCTCATCCTCCCCCCTCCTCCTTCTTCACTGACCTTGGTGTCTGCACAGATTCTCACTCCTCCATCTCTGTGCCAGCTGTTGTGGCGGAGTTCTTTTCCCTGTTGTTAAATATGTTTTTCACAGAGGCGTTCCTCTCCTATCACTTTACTGATAGGCTCAGCCTTGGCCAGTGATGGGTCCCTCTTTGGAGCCGGCTGGCATTGGCTCTATCAAACTTGGGGAGCTTCTAACAGCTTCTTACTGAAGCCCCCCTGCAGCTCCCCGCTCCGCCGCCAAAATCCGGCCAGGCCAAACCAAAACACACATATAGCTGAATTTGGTAAACTGAAATATGTGAATGAAGAGGGTCCTGTCGGAGAGCCGGTCAAGACAACGACAAATCCCACCGATATGACTACAAGTAGTTCTCCTTTATTGCTCCAGACAGCTCAATATATACACTTAAACAGTGCCCACACGCCTGCCCCTTAACAGAGTTGGTCAGTTACAGGTTCACACGCGCCAGCGTTTTATTGGGTAATGCCATTCCACTATGCAAGCGGCTCTCACCCCCCCTTTCTCCCCCTGGCAAGGCTCTTCACAAAACAGATAAAACCTCCTCCTCCCTGTGTTCCAAGGCAGCTTCAAGGACAGAGCCTCTGTTTAGGCCTAAGCTGGGTTGTCCACGCTTTTAAAGTTATACCGCACCTCTGCTCCACAAGAAATTCCTCTACATGTGAATGTTGCTGTAGTTACTTTCTCATCTTTTATTGTTGCCACAGCGCACAGTGGTGAAAAGTTTAGAGATGTTCGACTGCATTTGCTACGTGCTATTGCCACGTTAGGAGTGCCATCACAGATAAAAACAGATAATGGTCCAGCTTATGTTGCTAACAATTTTAAATTATTTTTACAGGAATGGGGAATATTCCATGTGATGGGCATACCTTATTCACCAACAGGACAGAGCATTGTGGAAAGAGCACATCTCATGCTGAAAAGAATTTTACGGAAGCAGAAAAGTACTGTTGTCGGAATGTCTCCACACGAGAAGTTGTCTAAAGCAACGTATGTGTTAAATTTTCTGAATATATCCAGTTTTGATATGTAAACTCCTCATCTGAGATCTCAGAAGGAAAAACAGAAAGGCTTGCCAAAGCCTAATGTACTGTATAAGGACATTCATACTAATGAATGGAAAGGTCCGGTACCTCTGTTGATGTGGGGAAGAGATTATGGCTGTGTTTCTTTATCCACAGGACCTTATTGGCTGCCAGCAAAATTAATTAAACCATTTAATGACCATGATTTGGTTCCTATCCTGCATGATGTGGCTGTGTAGCATCCTGTTACTTCAACAGTGTAGCAGCAACATGACCGTGTACTGGGCCCACCTGTTGAATCCCTTTGTTTCGCCCAGTGACGTGATGGGACCCTGAAGTACCGATTACCAATGACGACATGGAGTGGACTGGCAGAAGATGGTTACAGCTGATGGCAGAGCAATTATGGGAAAATGTAACTTTTTTCAATGTTACCTGTTGTGCTGATATGTATCCTCTTTGTGTGACTAACAATGAAGCTTATATTGGTTGTGTAAGACTGTCTAATCAAAGCCACATAATCGGTGTTAAGGTTTATGTACTAACCAGCAGAGTGATCTTTCTATAGCTAAAAGCAAGGCGGAGAAACTAGCTGCCTTTTGCTTTGTTAGAACTATGTGATTGAGGACCAAAATAGATAGGGAGACTCCCTTGCATTCTTCCTTCATCCCTGGCCAAGCTGTGAGAAGAATTCAATGGAGCAAACACCACCAGATGTTCCTGCATTCAACATTATGCAAGGTTGTTTATTTAATAGTATAAATGCTGGACCCTCTTGCAGCGACTTCGGAAACCTCACCTATGAATGGACACACTGCGTAGGACTTCCCAATTGTCGGGAGGGTTCTCCAGAAACCTCGCTGCAACAGGGGCTCCCACTGCGGGTCTGGATGATTTAGGACGATTGATGATGGGGACTATAGGTACGCTCAAACAACTTGCATCTAAGGTGTCAGGAAACACAGACATCTCACTGGATTACTGCTTGGCCTTGTGTGCTCAACGAGCAGCACACCCACACTGAGATAACAGAGGCCTGGGATTAATGCAGGGGCATCTTTCACATTCCTGCCCTGCAAAGTGAATGTGAGTCCTGGGAACTCATGCAGAGCAGCAAGTAAAACATAACAGCGCAGTGGGATAAATACTACACGCTTTCTAGCAAGCATATGACTTGGTTAAGCTTCAGAACATGGTTTTCTGTGTTAAACTTTTGTTTAATAGTATTTGTTGTTGTGGGGAGTGTTTTGTTTTGTTCTTTTTCATTATAGTTAACGATCTCACCTGAAGTGCTGCCCGAGGGGTCCAAAGAACTGAAAAATACATCATCTCATGACTTTGATGGTGATCCAAAAAACAAAAAAGGGGGAAATGTGGATACCCTACATTTTAGTTAGCTGTGCTGGCAGCACTGCGTTGCAGAGTTACGACTTTCGTCCTTGAGCTCTTTTGTAAGCAAGTACATAACTCTTGCTTGCTAATTAATGAAAAGAGACCGTGACCAGCCAAGTACAGCCCATGTTGGGAGTTTGTCCATGAGAATGAACAGATAAGACACTTCTTGTACACCAGATGTGCATGGGAGTAAATGGGAGAGTATGATCAAAACAGACCTGGGAAAGTCTGTTTTCTCTGTGTGATAACAGAGTGATTGAAGGAATACATGAGCTAATAACAACCCTGTCTGTATAGTCTGATCTCTTGTTTGTAACCCAAAAATAGTGCTTCGTGCTAGTAAGTATAAATATGTGTTCCTGCTTGCAATAAAGTCAATTCCGTTCTCGGAGTTCGTGCATGCTTCTCAAGAAGTATGTGTTTCATTTTTCACAGCAGCAACTCCAGGCCCAGCATTTGTCACATGGGCATGGTCTCCCTGTGCCTCTCACTCCACACCCCTCAGGCTTACATCTACCAACCATCCAACCCATCAGCAGCAGTGTTGGCCTTCTGGCATTGTCTAGTGTACTGGGTGGACAGACCCACCTCCCAGTTAAAAATTAAAATAAGCACCCTCAAAACAATCACCCATGAGGTAGACACTGCCAGATGAGTGTATGGTTTTGTTCTTTTTTCTTTACATATTTCTCCTTTTTATTTAAGCTCTCTTTAAAAAAAATCCTAGATAATTGCTTCAATATTTATTACCTAATTGTAGTCAGAAAGTGTGTTCAAATGGTAGAAATACAGTTTTATAAATGTGGTTGTACAATACTAATAGCTAACTGTACAGAAAAGTTATCATCTGTACCATTGTCCTGGTTTGAGCTAAACGAAACCAATTATGTTCAGTGATTTTTACTTTCCAGTTTAGTCTCTTCTAAAAAGCTGCACGTTCTGGAGTTAGCAGCAAGTTTTTGCAGACAGTGTGTGCTACTGGCAGTGATAACACCTGGTGTTTACAGTCACTGCCTGGGACTGGGATGCAGAAAGGCTCTTGCTTGTACTTATTCCTATAGTGACCGAGGCCACTGCTGGCTCTTGTGTGCCACGCTGGGGGTGTCGGGTAGTAAGAGGGGTCACAAGGAAGTGAAAGGTTGCATCTCCGGGGGGTAACAGACAGGACAGGTGACCAACGAGAGTATTCCATTCCATGTATGTCATATCTAATATAAATTGAGTGATCATGAGAGTTTGTGTCTTTTTCCGCAATGGCCGGCATCCAAGGAGGGCTCTGTCCAATCTCCTGCTTTCAATCTCAATCCTGAGTTCCTGAATCCAGGTCCTGTGTCCAGTTCCCCACTGCTGTTGAGCCTGGGGCTTCCCCAGTGCCACCTGCAACATCAGTGGTGATTGCTATGGGGGGAAGGTGGAACATCATTCAGGTTTGGTATCAGACTTGTATATAGTTTTTTATTTTTATCATTTCACTATTATTTTCATTATCGTTTCATTAAAGCTGTTTTAGTTTTCTAACCTGTAAATCTGTCTGCCTCATTCCCTTTTCCTTCCTGTTTTAGGGGGAGGAGGAGGGGGTTAGAGAGCATCTGTCCGTGTTTTAGTGGCCAGCCCAGCCCTAACCCACAACAACCATTTATTTCACAGACATCAGGATTCTTTCTTCCAAATATAAGAAAGGTATAATCTTCTATAAACTAACTAGTACTTATCTCTTACTCCACCTCCCTATCCCCTACTGGGGCTACCACTGCTGCCTCCTTCCCTTCTTGTGTGTTGTGACTGTTCTACATGCAGACAGAGATTCCATCAATGTAGGACTCCCGTTTCACAGGCAGAAGGACTGACTGTCAAAGTTTAAGGCTGGGCTGCTGGCCATGCCACTAAACTTTGACAGATGCTCTTTGCAATCCCTCCCACAGGAGGATAACAGGAGAACCAGGGAGAGAGACTTTAAGGTTGCAAAAAAATTTGAAAGCAGATAGGAGTTGCTGCTCGTTCACAAGCCCTGATCCTCATGGGGGATTTTAATCACCCCGACATCAGTTGGAAAAACAACACGGCAAGGAACAAGCAATCCAGGAGATTCCTGGAGTGCATTGATGATAACTTCCATATCAAAGTGATAGAGAAACCAACGAGGAGAGGTGCCATGTTAGACCTCATTCTCGTCAATAGGGAAGGGCTGGTGGATAATGTTAAACTCGTGGGTAGCCTTGGCTGCAGTGACCATGAGATGGTGGAGTGGTGTACTGGGTTCAGCTAGGATAGGGTTAATTCTCAGTAAAGGAACTAGTCACTAGTCAAAGGGATATTCGATACCATTGTGATGTCATGCTCGGGGCATATATATATATGGAGCTGGTCGGGGTGGGGGCGCTCTCTTTTCCAGTGCTTGGGCTGGGCGTGTCGCTGGGTTTCCAGGTGGTGAGATCCGCGTTATATGTTACTCTGGTTAAACATTACTGTTACTTCACTGTTATTGTTACCATTTATGTTCACCATGAAAACAAAATGGTTTTATCTCAACCCCACGAGGCCTTTGCCTGCGGCTCCTTTCGGGCTCTTCCCCTCACTCTTGGTAGGGGGGAGGGAGCGACCACGTGGTTCCTTTGTTTCCTTCCTGCCCGTAACTTGGCTCGACACGAACCACTACATCTTTTGGCGCCCAACGTGGGGCCGGGGGTTTGAGATAACAGCGGATTTGACAAAAGAGTGTTAAAAAGATAACTTTGTTAGATTGATTCTGCACATTTTGTCAAGTAGTTGGTGGTCATAATGTTGTTTTATTTATTTACACTGTGGCATTGGTTGAATCCTTATGTATTATATATATTTCCTGCACTGGTATTTATCAACTGTGGAAAAGGGGTCAAAAGCATAATTCTCTTGTACGGGGTGCTGACAGTTTATAATATGATTGTATCACTGGCCATGAGGGTAAGCTGGTATTTGTATGAGGCACTATTGTCATTCCCATGCCTTGGGC
Organism: Trogon surrucura; assembly: GCA_020746105.1. NCBI lineage: Eukaryota > Metazoa > Chordata > Aves > Trogoniformes > Trogonidae > Trogon > Trogon surrucura. Next base: position 1,160,472 of record JAJGST010000022.1, read on the forward strand.
GCCTCCTCTCTGAATTCATTAGTAATGGCACTGAATCTATAGGGGAAGCGGAGGAGAATGTTCTCTCCCGTTTGTCCTTCAAGCTGATCACAACAGTTTTTGAAAACTTTGAATATTCTTGGAATACCCAATCCAGCATGGTTCTCGTCCTGTGTCTCCTGGTTTTTGTCCTGTGTCTCCAGAATGTGTGCCAGATCTTGCTCAGGGTCACACCAAAATTTTCTAAGGATACCACCCAGAGACCTGTCCTGAAGCCAGATAACTATGAGTGGCAAGGTGTGTGGGAGAATATGGGCAAGCTCCTAAGACAATGGTCACTCCAGTGTTTTGGAATTTCACCCCTGAACATATACAGAATCCTAGAAAGGCACAAGAAGAAGTATTTGGAGAAAGTATGCTGTCAGCCTGGCCACTCCAAAGAAGCCCAAATCACTGCTGTGTGCTGGGGCCTGGCCCATGCCTACCGAGCCATTTTCAATGTCGCCCATTATTCCGAAGGGAAAGTGGAGGCCTCTGGACCTGAAGACAAACCAGTAGATGATGTGGCTGTTCCAGTCTCTGCAACGAACGCTGCGGCTTCTCCGACCCCTGTGACAGGCACTGCGGCTGCTCCGACCCCTGTGACAAGCGCTGCGGCTGCTCCGGCCCCTGTGATAGGCACTGCGGCTGAACCGGAAAACGAGCCTGTACCAGTATCGGTTGCTCCAGTACAGAAGAAGAAGTACACGAAGAAATCAGTTCGCTTGGTGAGGGATGAAAATGAAGCAGGGCCATCACGAGAACAAGAAGAGGAGGTAGAGCCAGAGATAATCACCCGGTCTCTATCTCTCAGGGAGCTGCGAGACATGCGAAAGGACTTTGGCCGCCATCCAGGTGAGCACATTATTACCTGGCTGCTCCGATGCTGGGACAGCGGAGCCGGTAGCCTGGAACTGGAGGGTAAAGAAGCCAAACAACTGGGATCCCTCTCTAGGGAAGGGGGCATTGACAAAGTGCTTGGGAGGCAGACACAAACCCTCAGCCTCTGGAAGCGCCTTCTGTCAGGCATGAGGGAAAGTTACCTCCTCAAGGAAGATATTGCATGCCACCCAGGTAAGTGGACCTCAGTGGAGAGAGGTATCCAGTACCTGAGGGAACTGGCTGTGCTGGAGGTGATCTACAATAATCCAGATAACGAGCAGTCACCCACTGATCCAGAGGAAGTCCAATGCACACAAGGCATGTGGCGGAAGTTCCTACGAAGTGCACCGCAAACATACTCAAACTCGTTGGCACTGATATCCTGGAGAGAAGGTGAGGGACAAAGGGTGGATGAACTGGCTCGCCGGCTCCGGCATTATGAAGGAAGTCTGTCTTCATCCCTACAGGCTTGTGTTTCTGCCATGGAAGAACTGTCCCGGGAGTTCCAGCAGCTCAAAGTGGATATGTCCTGCTCTCCACCCGCACGGGCACGTGTCTCAGCTGTTAGGACTAGGCAATCCTCCGCTCAAGAGAGGGAACATGGAAAACAAACATGCTGGAATACTCTCTGGTTTTACCTATGTGACCATGGAGAGAACATGAGGAAGTGGGATGGAGAACCGACTTCAGTCCTAGATGAATGCGTACGTGACTTGCGAAAGGAAGCAGCAAAGAAGAAGAATCATCATAAGAAAAGTATTGCCCCAGTTTCCAGTGGAAAGCCCTCCAAACGAAACAGGAAAACAGATTTTGACTCTGATCCTCTTGAAGGAACCTCTAAGTCATACTCACAAGAAGTGAGTGACTCCGATCGAGAATAGAGGCGCCCTGCCTCCAGCCAGGTGGAGGAGAGGGACAATTGGGTCTACTGGACTGTGTGGATCCGATGGCCTGGCACGTCAGCTCCACGGGAATACAAGGCTTTAATAGACACAGGCGCACAATGTACCTTGATGCCATCAGGATATAGAGGAGTAGAACCCGTCTGTATTTCTGGGGTGACAGGGGAGTCCCAGCAACTGACTGTATTGGAAGCTGAAGTAAGTCTGACTGGAAATGAGTGGCATAAACACCCTGTTGTGACTGGCCCAGAGGCTCCGTGCATTCTTGGTATAGACTTCCTCAGGAGCGGGTACTTCAGGGATCCAAAGGGGTACCGGTGGGCCTTTGGCATAGCTGCTTTGGAGGCAGAGGAAATTAAACAGTTGTCCACTTTGTCTGGTCTCTCAGAGGACCCTTCTGTGGTGGGTTTATTGAGAACTGAAGAACAACAGGTACCAATTGCTAACTCGATGGTGCATTGGCAGCAATATCGCACCAACCGAGACTTCCTGGTTCCCATCCATAAGATGATCCGTCAGCTGGAGAACCAAGGGGTTATTAGCAAAACTCGCTCACCCTTTAACAGCCCCATATGGCCAGCACAGAAATATAATGGGAAATGAGAAGCAGTACGCTCTGTTCACTGATGGGTCCTGTCGCATTGTGGGAAAGCATCGAAGATGGAAGGCTGCTGTATGGAGCTCTACCCAGCAAGTTGCTGAAGCCACTGAAGGGGAGGGTGAATCGAGTCAATTTGCAGAGGCAAAAGCCATTCAACTGGCTTTAGATATTGCTGAGCGGGAAAAGTGGCCAGTCCTCTATCTCTACACTGACTCGTGCATGGTGGCAAATGCTCTGTGGGGGTGGTTACAGCAATGGAAGCAGAATAACTGGCAACGCAGGGGCAGGCCTATGTGGGCTGCCGAACTGTGGCGGGATATTGCTGCCCGGGTGGAGAACCTGGTTGTGAAAGTACGTCATGTAGATGCCCACATACCCAAGAATCGAGCCACAGAAGGGCACCTAAACAACCAGCAGGTAGATCAGGCTGCTAAGATCCAGGTGTCTCAGGTGGACTTGGACTGGCAGCACAAGGGTGAATTGTTCGTAGCTCGGTGGGCCCATGACTCCTCAGGCCATCAGGGAAGGGATGTGACACACAGATGGGCTCGTGATCGAGGGGTGGACCTGACCATGGATGCTATTGCACAGGTTATCCATGAATGTGAAACGTGTGCTACAGTCAGGAAGGTCAAGCGGGTAAAGCCTTTGTGGTATGGAGGGCGATGGATGAAATAGAGATATGGGGAGGCGTGGCAGGTTGACTATATTACGCTCCCACTAACCCGTCAAGGCAAACAGCATGTACTCACAATGGTGGAGACAATCACCGGATGGTTGGAGACATACGCTGTGCCCCATGCCACTGCTCGGAACACCATCTTGGGCCTTGAGAAGCAGGTACTGTGGCGACACGGCACTCCGGAGAGGATTGAGTCGGATAATGGGACTCATTTCCAGAACAGTCTCATTGACACCTGGGCCAAAGAGCACGGCATTGAGTGGGTGTAAACTAGCTCTGTAAAGGAGTTAGTTTCTAGCCAAAGGGATATTCGATACCATCGTGATGTCATGCTCGGGGCATATCTATATACGGAGCTGGTCGGCGTGGGGGCGCTCTCTTTTCCAGTGCTTGGGCTGGGTGCGTCGCTGGGTTTCCGGGTGGTGAGATCCACGTTATATGTTACTCGCATTATATCTAGTTAAACGTTACTGTTACTTCACTGTTATTGTTACCATTTATGTTCACCATTAAAACAAAATGGTTTTATCTCAACCCCACAAGGCCTTTGCCTGCGGCTCCTTTCGGGCTCTTCCCCTCACTCTCGGTAGGGGGGAGGGAGCGGCCACGTGGTTAAACTTGTGGGTAGCTTTGGGTGCAGTGACCATGAGATGGTGGAGTTTGAGATCCTAAGGGCAGCTAAGAGGGGGAAGCTCGATAAGCTTGATACCCTTGACTTCAGAAAAACTGACTTTCACCTCTTCAGGAACCTCTTTGACAGTGTGCCGTGGGATAAAGCCCTGGAGGGACTGGGAGCCCAAGAAAGCTGGTTGAATTTCAAGTATCATCTCCTCCAAGCTCAGTGGCACTGCATCCCTAAGAGGAAGAAATCTGGCAAAAACACCAGGAGACCTATATGGATAAACAGAGAACTCCTGGCGAAAATCAAATTCAAAAGGGGAACACACAAAGCATGGAAGCAAGGACTGGTAACCTGGGATGGTTACAAGGAAGTTACTCGCATAATCAGAGACCAGTTTAGAAAAGCTAAGGCCCTGACAGAGTCAAATCTGGCCAGAGATATTAGAAATAACAGAAAAGCATTTTACAGGTACGTAAGAGAAAAAAGAAAAATGAGAGAGGATGTGGGGCCTCTCCAGAACGATACAGGCGACCTGGTTACTGAGGACATGGAGAAGGCCTCAGTCTTCACTGGGAACCGCTCGAACCACACCACACAAATCACAGAGGGTGTTGGCTGGGTCTGGGAGAGTGAAGAACCACCCAGGGTAGGAGCAGATCAGGTCCAGGAACACCCAGAGAACCTGAAGGTGCACAAGTCCATGGGACCTGATGAGATACACCCACGGGTCCTGAAGGAACTGGCGGCTGAAGTTGCTAGGCCACTAGCCATCATATTTGAGAGGTCCTGGTAGTCTGGTGAAGTTCCGACATATTCGAAAAGGGGGAAAATAGCCCACATCTTTAAAAACGGAACCAAAGACAACCCGGGGAACTACAGACCAGTCAGACTTACCTCTGTGCCAGGTAAAATCATGGAACAGGTTCTCCTGGTAACTGTACTAAGGCACATAAAAGATAATCAAGTGGTTGGTGACAGCCAACATGGCTTCACCAGGGGCAAATCGTGCCTGACTAATTTAGTGGCCTTCTACGATAAAGCTACAGCGCTGGTTGACACAGGAAAAGCAACAGATGTCATTTTCCTGGACTTGTGCAAGGCATTTGACACTGTCCCACATGACATCCTTGTCTCTGAAATGGAGAGACACGGATTTGACAGATGGACTACTCGGTGGATAAAGAACTGGCTGGATTGTCGCACTCAAAGAGTTGTGGTCAATGGCTCGATGTCCACATGGAGACCAGTGACAAGGGGAGTTCCTCAGGGTTCTGTTCTGGGTCCAGTGTTGTTCAACATCTTTGTCAGCGACACGGGCAACGGCATTGAGTGCACCCTCAGCAAGTTTGTTGATGACACCAAGCTGTGTGGTGCCGTGGACTCACTTGAGGGAAGAGATGCCATCCAGAGGGACCTTGATAGGCTTGAGAAATCATAGAATCATAGAATCATAGAACACTTCAGGTTGGAAAAGACCCTTGGGTTCATCGAGTCCAACCATTAACCCTACACTACAAGTTCACCCCTAAACCATATCATCCAACAACACATCCAAGCGATACTTAAACACATCCAGGGATGGCGACTTAACCACCTCCCTAGGCAGTCTATTCCAGTGTCTGACCACTCTTTCCCTGAAGAATTTCTTCCTAATGTCCAGTCTAAACTTGCCCTGTTGCAACTTGAACCCATTCCCCCTGGTTCTGTCCCTAATGACCTGTGAGAAGAGACCAGCACCAACCTCTCTACGATGTCCTTTCAAGTAATTGTAGAGCATGATGAGGTCCCCCCTCAGCCTCCTCTTCATCAAACTGAACAGTCCCAGCTCCCTCAATTGCTCCTCGTAAGATCTATTCTCCAGGCCCTTCACCAGCTTTGTTGCCCTGTTCTGCACTCGCTCCAACACCTCAATATCTCTCTTATACTGAGGTACCCAAAACTGAACACAATACTCAAGGTGTGGCCTTACCAGTGCTGAGTACAGGGGGACAATCACCTCCCTACTTTTGCTGGTCACAACATTTCTAATGGGCCAGTGCAAACTGCATGAGCTTCAACAAGTCAAAATGCAAGGTCCTTCAACTGGGTCGGGCCAATCCTAGGCACAAATACAAACTGGGCACAGAGTGGGTTGAGAGTAACCCTCAGGAGGATTTGGGGGTGTTGATAGATGAGAAGCTCAACATGAGCTGGCAGTGCGCTCATGCAGCCCAGAAGGCCAACCGCATCCTGGGATGTATCAAGAGAAGCGTAGGCAGCGGGTCAAGAGAGGTGATTCTCCCCCTTTACTCTGCTCTTGTGAGACCCCACCTCGAATACTGCATCCAGTTCTGGTGTCCCCACCATAAGACGGACATGGATCTGTTGGAGCGCATTCAGAGGAGGGCCACAAAGATGATCCAGGGGCTGGAGCACCTCTGCTATGAGGACAGGCTGAGGGAGCTGGGATTGTTCAGTCTTGAAAAGAGAAGACTTCAGGGGGATCTAATAGCTGCCTTCCAATACCTGAAGGGAACCTACAGGAAGGTTGGGGAGGGAATTTTTACTGATAGGACAAGGGGAAATGGATTTAAGTTGAAGGAGAATAGATTTAGATTAGATCTTAGGAAGAAATTCTTCAGTCCGAGGGTGTCAAGACTTTGGAATAAATTGTCCAGAGACGTTGTAGCTGCTCCCTCCCTGGAGGTGTTCAAGGCCAGATTGGACAGAGCCTTGAGTAGCCTGATCTATTAGAGAGGCGTCCCTGCCCATGACAGGGAGGTTGGATTAGATGATCTCTAAGGTCCCTTCCAGTCTAGGCCATTCTATGATTCTATGATTCTATGATTTGTGTGTCTGAGACGGAGTCAGGAGAAGCAGACTGCCAGAGTACAGACTTTGCTCCCAACAGAGACCTATCACTGTGGGGACTGTGGTGTGATAGGGGTTTTTTTTACTTTTCTGAAAGCTCCATGTGGGGATGTGTTCTGTATCCTTCTCCAGCACATCTATTCTTCCACTGGCAACTTTGTCATGTTCCAGCAGGTTGAAACTGAGCTGATTGTTTTCCAGTTTACTGTTACTGTACTGGGTTCAGCTAGGACGGGGTTAATTTTCGCTGGAGGCTGGCAGCTGGGCATAGCCAGGATAGTTGAACCAAACTAGTCACTGGCCAAGGGGATATTTGATACCATCATGATGTCAGGCTCAGGGTATATAGAGGAAGCTGGCCAGGGCGGGGATCTCTCTCTTCTCCACCTCTCCATCTGAGAGCTCGGTGCTGCATCGCTGGGTTCCAGGTGGCGAGGCATCCGCGTTACATATTACCCGCGTTATATGCTATCTAGTTAAACACTACTGTTATTACTGTTTGTATTGGGTTGGCCTGGCCGGATTTTGGTGGCGGCGGGGGGGGGGAGCTGCAGCGTGGCTTCTGCAAGAAGCTGCTAGAAACTCCCCGAGTTTGATAGAGCCAATGCCAGCCGGCTCCAAAGAGGGACCCGCCACTGGCCAAGGCTGAGCCTATCAGTAAAGTGATAGGAGAGGAACGCCTCTGGGAAAAACATATTTAAGAATGGGGAAAAAGAACTGCACCACAACAGCTGCACCACAACATCTCCTCGTGAGATGCCTCACGTTGGGCAGTTTGTGATGAATTGCCCTTCGTGGGACGACTCATGCTGGAGAAGAGAGCGTGAAGCTTGTCTCCTGTGAGAGGGACCCCACAATGGCCTGGGGAAGAGTGAAGAGTCCTCCCCCGCAGTGAAGAAGCAGTGGAACCAACGTCGGATGAACTGACCGTAACCCCCATTCCCTGTCCCCCTGTGCCTCTCGGGGGAAGGAGGTGGAGAAACCGGGATTGATGTTAAGCCCGGGAAGAAGGGAGGGATGGGGGGAAGGTGTTCTGTTTGTTAAGATCTGTTTGCTTTTTTCTCATTTCTCACTACTCCTCTCTGATTGGTTCTCTTAATATATGTAATTAATTTCCCTAAAATCGAGTCTGTTTTGCCCAGGATGGTAAATGAGAGTGATCTCCCTGTCTTTATCTCAAACCCTGAGCCCTTGGAAATATTTTCTCCCTCTGTCTAGCAGTGAAGGGGGAGTGAGAGAATGGCTGTGTGGGTACCTGGCGGCTGGCCAGGGTTAAACCACGACACTGTTATTTCGCTGTTATTGTTATCATTTATGTTTCACCATTGTTTTAATGGTGAAACTGATTTTATCTCAACCCCACGAGGCTCTGCCTACTGCTCCTTCTGGGCTCTCCTCCTCACTTCCAGTAGGGGAGGGGTGAGCGAGGGAGCGACCGCGTGGTTCCTTTGTCTTTTCCTGCTGGTCAGTTGGCTTGAACCACCACAATTACCCACATGGTTCTGCAGAACAATCAAGAGACAACACAAACTGTCATTTTTTACTGTGAACAACAAAGGCACTAAAGCTGTCTATCATCAGACATAAGACAACAGGGTGTCAGTTTTAAATTCAAATTATTTGTCACAAGGGCTAGAAACCGGGATTATTGGTTTATGCAATTGTTAAGGGATTTTAAGATTAGGCTGCCTTCTTCTCCAACCTAGGACTCCCTCCTGCCTGGTCACTGGCTTGTTGCGCCAGGGATCTAGAGTCTCTTCCCAGATTGAGAGATGTGGTTGCCACTTTCCTGTTTGCAGGTCCAACTAGTATCAAAACTGAACATGTTTGAAGGGAGAGGGAGATGGACACTGACACGGCTGACTACACAGACTGTTACCAACAAGGTGCTGCCTTCAACAGCACCTACATATAGGGTTCACATAAAACATAAGCATGGACACCAAGTCCTCTTCCTTGTCTTCGAATGGTAGAAATAGAAGTTCACTAGTGAAGACACACACACTACACTCAAGATTTGCAAGCGCATGCACAACTACACATTTGTGGATTCACAAGCATATGCACATTTTGCAGATCTCCCAAATACTAGCATGGTCAGTACAACAACTGGAAAAAAAGGAGGCTCAGAGGAGACCTTATTGCTCTCTACAACTATCTGAAAGGAGGTTGTAGTGAGGTGGATGTCCATCTCTTCTCCCAAGTTACTAGCAATAGGACAAGAGGAAATGAGCTCAAGTTGTGTGAGGGGAGATTTAGATCAGATATTAGGAAAAATTTGTTCATGGAAAGGATTGTTAAGCATTGGAACAGGTTGTCCAAAGAAGTGTCAGAGTCACCATCTCTGGAGGTATTTAAAAGACATGTAGATGTGATGCTTAGGGACATGGTTTAGTGGTGGACCTGGCATTGCTAGGTTAAGGGTTGGACTTGACAATCCTAAAGGTCTTTTCCAACTTAAATGATTCTATGATTCTATGTCCTCCCCATCCAGTACCACTGCCTGGATACCAGATCCTCTTACCTGCTTCATGGGTCTCTGTAGAGGAATTTCTTGTGGAGCAGAGGCGTGGTATAACTTTAAAAACGTGGACAACCCAGCTTAGGCCTAAACAAAGGCTCTGTCCTTGAAGCTGCCTTGGAACACGGGGAGGAGGAGGTTTTATCTGTTTTGTGAGAGCTTTGCGAGATGCTTGGCTGGAGGTGCTGGGCCCGGGGGGAGAAGGGGGGGCGAGAGCCGCTTGCCTAGTGGAATGGCACTACCCAATAAAACACTGGCGCGTGTAAACCTGTAACTGACCAACTCTGTTAAGGGGCAGGCGCGGGGACACTGCTGAACTGTATATATTGAGCTGTCCGGGGCAATAAAGGGAGGACGATCTGTAGCCATATTGGTGTGATGATCGTTAACTTGGCCGGCTCTCCGAAGGGACCCCTCTTCATCTGGCGCCTGAACAAGGGACCCTCTATGGACGCTTAAATGCGGATTGCTTAAATGTGGGAAGACTCCGAAGCATCGGACGTGAGCCGATTTGGGAGCTGGAGAGCTGGAGGCAGGAGAGTTCCGAGTGTGACCAAAAGGGCACCGGAGACCAGAGCTTGAGCGGCCGATCAAGCCCCTGCCAAGGTAAGACCGCGATGGAAACGGACGCGGCAACTCGCCTCCTTAGTATACTCTCTAAGAGAGGAGAAAAAGTAAAGGAGCGAGACGTATTAGCCCCATGGGCTCGGAAACGGGAGAAAATGGACGACCCGCCATTAATCTTTAGTTCCACGGAATGGCGTGAAGTAGGAGACTTTTTGTGGGACTGTACTCTAGAGGGAGGAAAAGAAGGAAAGGAAGCAAAAGAACTAGGAACAGTTTGGAAAATCGTAATACGCACTCTAGAAATCATGCAAGCAGAAAAGAAAGTTGCTGCGGCAGCGATCGAAGCGTTGGGGGGAGGGCAGGAAAGGAAAAAGGCAAAGGAAGAAACTCCCTGCTCGTCCCGACTGGGTGGAAGAAAAAGAAAAAAAAAAAAAAAAAAAAGAAAAAAGGAGAAACTGCACTGCGTTGCAGAATTAAGACTTTCGTCCTTGAGCTGAGCTCTTTTCTAAACAAGTGCATAACTCTTGCTTGGTAATTATGAAAAGAGACCCTGACCAGCCAGGTACAGCTCATGTTGAGAGCTTGACCGTGAGAATGAAGATAAGACGCTTCTTGTACACCAGATGTGCATGGGAGTGAACGGGAGAGTATGATCAAAACAGACCTGGGAAATTCTGCTCTCCCTGTGTGATAACAGAGTGATTGAAGTAATACTTGAGCTAATAAGAAAAAAAAAAAATAAAAAAAAATAAAAAGGGGGAGGGGAAGAAGGAAGATCAGGATGAACCCCTGAAAGAGATGCTGAACAAACTCGCTGAATTATCAACTAGACAGCAAGAAATAGAAGAAACCCTTAAACCAGTTCAGCTCCCCCACTACCATCAGCTCCCTCACTCAAGCCTGATTTTCAAGCTTGAACCATAAAGGATCCTTTGCAACAGCGATGGAGCGGTGTCATCAGAGACGTTATAATAGAGGGAGATTGGGAAGCAGCCAGTTCGATTGAGTGTCCTGTTATTATTAATAACGGACAAGGGACTTGAGAACCGCATGATCCTGCATGATGTGGCTGTGCAGCATCCTGTCACTTCAACAGCACAGCAGCAACACGACCGTGCACTGGGCCTGCCTGTTGAACCCCTTTGTTTCGCCCAGTGACGTGATGGGACCCTGAGGTACCGATTACCAACGATGATATGGACTGGACTGGCAGAAGATGCTTACAGCTGATGGTAGAGCAATTGTGGGAAAATGTGACTGTTCTCAATGTTACCTGTTGTATTAATATGTATCCTCTTTGTGTGACTAACAATGAAGCTTATATTGGTTGTGTAATCAAAGCCACATAGTAGGTGTTAAGGTTTATGTACTAACCAGCAGAGTGATCTTTCTTTAGCTAAAAGCAAGGCAGGGAAACCAGCTGCCTTTTGCTTTGTTAGAAGTGTGTGATTAAGGATCAAAGTATGATTTAGGGCGATGGGTGTGAGAACTTTGACAGGATGAATTAAGAGTTTAGTTAAGGCATTTTTGGTTATTGCAGTTTTAATTGTTATAGGCTTACTTATGTTTAGTTGTTTGATAAGTATAATCAAGAAAATTATAAGCAAGCTAGCGGATGAAGCCTGGGTTGTCCAAAAAGAAAAAGGGGGATATGTAGAGGAATTTCTTGTGGAGCAGAGGCGCGGTATAACTTTAAAAACGTGGACAACCCAGCTTAGGCCTAAACAAAGGCTCTGTCCTTGAAGCTGCCTTGGAACACGGGGAGGAGGAGGTTTTATCTGTTTTGTGAGAGCTTTGCGAGATGCTTGGCTGGAGGTGCTGGGCCCGGGGGGAGAAGGGGGGGCGAGAGCCGCTTGCCTAGTGGAATGGCACTACCCAATAAAACACTGGCGCGTGTAAACCTGTAACTGACCAACTCTGTTAAGGGGCAGGCGCGGGGACACTGCTGAACTGTATATATTGAGCTGTCCGGGGCAATAAAGGGAGGACGATCTGTAGCCATATTGGTGTGATGATCGTTAACTTGGCCGGCTCTCCGAAGGGACCCCTCTTCAGGTCTCCTATCTGCCAGCTAGCCCAGCGTGATGTTTGCTAGCAAGCACACATGCTCTCACACACTTGTCCCACAGGCATTCTATACTCACAAGTCACCCTGGGTATATTAGCACAGACTTTCACCCACCTGATACCCCTGCCTAGACCCATAGCCTCCTACATGCTAGCTAGTTGAGCCTGAAGTTTATTAGCAAACTACACATGTGCACCTGGTTTGGGAAAGATACAGACAGTGAAACCCTCCCCTAGCAGCCTGCACCAGTGTTGTGGTTTAAGCCAAGTGACCGGTGGGAGAGACAAAGAACCACATGGTCGCTCTCTCACTCACTCACCCCTGCCGGGAGTGAGGGGAAGAGGCCGGAGACTGCAGTAGGCGGAGGCTGGTGGGGTTGAGATAAAACCAGTTTGTTTTAATGGTGAGCATAAATGATAACAATAACAGTGAAGTAACAGTAACGTTTAACCAGATATAATGCGAGTAACATGTAACGCGGATCTCACCACCCGGAACCCAGTGACACGCCCGGACCGAGAACTGGAAAGAGAGAGACCCCCATCCCGACCAGCTCCCTCTATATACCCCGAGCATGACATCACGATGGTATCGAAAAGTTTGATTCAGCTATTTCCCGACTAGCCCCTTTACTGAGAATTAACCCTATCCTAGCTGAACCCAGTACATTATCCACCCCTTATTCTATACCATCTACGTCATGCTCAGATCTTACACTTTACAATTATCATTAGCTTTCTTGTTATATATACATGCACATATATACAGATATCATTCTCTTAATCTATACACTCCTTCCAGTATATCCCTTGAGTTCATGGCTTCGAGGTTCCATTCATTGCAACAGTTCCTCAGGGTAGGAGAGAATGGTGCTTGATTGTGGTATACCTCATCCAGAACTCACACTGTATTTCGCATGGTCTGTGCCCATGGTCTTAAGCTTGAAAAAAATGTCATCTTAGGAAAGTCACTGGGCACCACCTCAGGTTCCCTTATTGCTGTCCTTCCCTCGTTTTCATCATAGTCTATCCTTTGTTGGTCTGGGTCGTTCTTACTGTAATATGAATCGACATGACACATAACAGCAGCAGTGATGACATACATTGGCAGGGTAATTTGTCAGTTAACATCACATGATTTAGTCCACTGGCTATTCTCTCCCAAAGTTAAATCCCCTTGGGGTACACACCGAACATCCCCATCCTTCTGCATCACCCACCAAGTACACCCAGGTCCCTGAGCAAAAGCAACCCCACGGATGGGTTTGCCTTTGCCTGAGGCAGGGCTAGCCCACACCGTCTTCCCCAACATGTTCCTCATACGCACAACAGGGACTTTATCCCCATCCACAGTAGCTGGGAGTTTTGACTGGGCAGGCCTGGCTCGATTGGAAGATCCTCTGTTGTTGACTAACCATGTGGCCTTTGCTAAATTTGTGTCCCAGTGTTTGAAAGTTCCATCACTCATTGCTCTCAATGTACTCTTTAGTAGTCCATTGTGCCGTTCAACTTTTCCAGAGGCTGGTGCATGATATGGGATGTGGTACACCCACTCAATGCCGTGCTCTTTGGCCCAGGTGTCAATGAGACTGTTCCGGAAATGAGTCCCATTATCCGACTCAATCCTCTCCGGAGTGCCGTGTCGCCACAGTACCTGCTTCTCAAGGCCCAAGATGGTGTTCCGAGCAGTGGCATGGGGCACAGCGTATGTCTCCAACCATCCGGTGATTGTCTCCACCATTGTGAGTACATGCTGTTTGCCTTGACGGGTTAGTGGGAGCGTAATATAGTCAACCTGCCACGCCTCCCCATATCTCTATTTCATCCATCGCCCTCCATACCACAAAGGCTTTACCCGCTTGGCCTTCCTGACTGTAGCACACGTTTCACATTCATGGATAACCTGTGCGATAGCATCCATGGTCAGGTCCACCCCTCGATCACGAGCCCATCTGTGTGTCACATCCCTTCCCTGATGGCCTGAGGAGTCATGGGCCCACCGAGCTACGAACAATTCACCCTTGTGCTGCCAGTCCAAGTCCACCTGAGACACCTGGATCTTAGCAGCCTGATCTACCTGCTGGTTGTTTAGGTGCCCTTCTGTGGCTCGATTCTTGGGTATGTGGGCATCTACATGACGTACTTTCACAACCAGGTTCTCCACCCGGGCAGCAATATCCTGCCACAGTTCGGCAGCCCACATAGGCCTACCCCTGTGTTGCCAGTTATTCTGCTTCCACTGCTGTAACCACCCCCACAGAGCATTTGCCACCATGCACGAGTCAGTGTAGAGATAGAGGACTGGCCACTTTTCCCGCTCAGCAATATCTAAAGCCAGTTGAATGGCTTTTGCCTCTGCAAATTGACTCGATTCACCCTCCCCTTCAGTGGCTTCAGCAACTTGCTGGGTAGAGCTCCATACAGCAGCCTTCCATCTGCGATGCTTTCCCACAATGCGACAGGACCCATCAGTGAACAGAGCGCACCGCTTCTCATTCTCTGGTAATTCGTTATATCGTGGGGCCTCTTCAGCACGTTTCACTTCCTCCTGCCATGACACGGCCAAAAGGAGTGGTGCCTCAGTACCAGTTACTTCTGAGGCAGCTCGGACTCCTTCATACGCTGCCAGTATCTCCTTCTCAGTGAGAGTGTAGTGGGACTTAGATCCTCTGTATGCCTGACTCCAAAACCCCAAGGGTCAGCTTCTGGTCTCCCCTGGAGCCCTCTGCCAGAGACTCCAGTCAGGACCATTCTGCCCAGCTGCAGTATAAAGCACATTTTGAACATCTTGTCCTGTCCTGACTGGGCCAAGAGATACTGCACAAACAATCTCTTGTTTAATCTGCTCAAAGGCTTGTTGCTGTTCAGGACCCCATTTAAAATCGTTCTTCTTCTGGGTCACCTGGAAAAGAGGGCTCACAATCTGGCTGTAACTTGGGATGTGCATCCTCCAAAACCCCACTGCGCCTGAGAATGCCTGTGTCTCCTTTTTACTAGTTGGTGGAGACATCGCTGCTATCTTGTTAATCACATCCATGGGAATCTGGTGGCGTCCATCTTGCCACTTTACTCCTAAAAACTGGATCTCCTGCGCAGGCCCTTTTACCTTACTGCGTTTTATGGCACAACTGGCTTTCAGAAGGATTTGAATTATCTTCCTCCCTTTATCAAAAACTTCTTCTGCTGTATTGCCCCATACAATAATGTCATCAATGTACTGCAGGTGTTCTGGAGCTTCCCCCTGTTCCAATGCAGCATGGATTAGTCCGTGGCAAATGGTGGGGCTATGTTTCCACCCCTGGGGCAGTTGATGCCAAGTGTACTGGAAGCCCCTCCAAACAAAGTCAAACTGTGGTCTGCACTCTTCTGCCAGAGGGATCGAGAAAAACGCATTGGCGATATCAATGGTGGCATACCATTTGGCAGCCTTCGATTCTAGCTCATATTGAAGCTCGAGCGTGTCTGGCATGGCAGCACTCAATGGCGGCGTAACTTCATTCAAGCCACGATAATCCACTGTTAGTCTACATAGTGTGGGTGGAGAGCAGGACATATCCACTTTGAGCTGCTGGAACTCCCGGTACAGTTCTTCCACGGCAGAAACACAAGCCTGTAGGGATGAAGACAGACTTCGTTCATAATGCCGGAGCCGGCGAGCCAGTTCATCCACAGTTTGTCCCTCACCTTCTCTCCAGGATATCAGTGTCAATGAGTTTGCGTATGTTTGCGGTGAACTTCAGAGGAACTTCCGCCACATGCCTTGTGTGCATCAGACTTCATCTGGATCAGTGGGTGACTGCTCGTTAGGTAACTTTCCCTCATGCCTGACAGAAGGCGCTTCCAGAGGCTGAGGGTTTGTGTCTGCCTCCCAAGCACTTTGTCAATGCCCCCTTCCCTAGAGAGGGATCCCAGCTGTTTGGCTTCTTTACCCTCTAGTTCCAGACTACCAGCTCCACTGTCCCAGCATCGGAGCAGCCAGGTAATAATGTGCTCACCTGGATGGCGGCCAAAGTCCTTTTGCATGTCTCGCAGCTCACCGAGTGGTAGAGACCGGGTGATTATCTCTGGCTCTACCTCCTCTTCTTGTTCTCGTGATGGCCCTGCTTCATTTTCATCCCTCACCAAGCGAACCGATTTCTTCGTGTACTTCTTCTTCTGTACTGGAGCAACCGATACTGGCACAGTCTGGTTTTCTGGTTCAGCTGGAGCACTTGTCACAGGGGTCGGAGCAGCCGCAGCACCTGTCACAGGGTTCGGAGCAGTCACAGCGTTTGTTGCAGAGACTGGAACAGCCACATCATCTACTGGTTTGTCTTCAGGTCCAGAGGTCTCCACTTCCCCTTGGGAATAATGGGTGACATTGAAAATGGTTCGGTAGGCATGGGCCAGGCCCCAGCACACTGCAGTGATTTGGGCTTCTTTGGAGATGACCATTGTCCTAGGAGCTTGCCCATATTCTCCCACACACCTTGCCACTCGTAGTTATCTGGCTTCAGGACAGGTCTCTGGGTGATATCCTTAGAGAATTTTGCTGTGACCCTGAGCAAGATCTGACAGACATTCAGGAGACACAGGACGAGAACCATGCTGGATTAGGTATTCCAAGAATATTCAGAGTTTTCAAAAACTGTTGTGATTAGCTTGAAGGATAAGTGGGAGAGAACATTCTCCTCTGCTTCCCCCATGGATTCGGTGCCGTTTCTAATGAATCCTGAGAGGAGGCGCCCAAGGCATGGGAATGACAATAGCGCCTCATACAGATACCCGCTTACCCTCATGGCCAGTGATGCAATCATATTATAAGCCGTCAGCACCCTGTACAAGAGAATTATGCCTTTGACCCCTTTTCCACAGTTGATAAATACCAGTGCAGGAAATATATATAATACATAAGGATTCAACCAATGCCACAGTGTAAATAAATAAAACAACATTATGACCACCAACTACTTGACAAAATGTGCAGAATCAATCTAACAATACACCCAGACCCATTTGGTTTTTGACTGTCTAGTAAATTCAGTTCTTGGGGATCCCAAAGAAGTGGCACTGATAAATTCTTAAAAATCATGGCAAGACAGTGGCTGCTATTACTTGCTTTTCTACAGTCACCCAATTGAAAAGGGGACACAGGTGTTCCAATTAAACATGTCTTAAAGGGATCAGTTGCTACTGTTAAATGTAAACAAAAGGCATCATTGCCAGTCTGATTTGCCCATCGTACCCAAAAATTCGTCATAGGGAAGTCTGCTAATGTCCAATTAATCCATAAACAGGTGAGTAACATCAGGCGGATCATTATGAATTTTGCAATTCTTCAGATAATAAGACTGTACAATATCAGTATGTTTGACAGTAATTAGTTGGTTCGTAATAGAATTGATTTGTGTCCATGACAAGGCTAATTCCTTCTCTTCTTGTGATTCAAACAATAGTTCAGCTTCAGTTAAAGACAACTCTGGATAGTTTAACCAAACACGGAGTTCATTAAGTATAACAGGGACAAACCTATTCCTACAAATTAAACAACCTAAAAAACATTGTCTACTATTATTAGAGAAAAACAGTTTCCCACACCCTCTACAGTGAAAATGTCCTTGGAGCCACACTGTGCAGCCACAAGGTGGCCAGTGTAGTCCACACACTTTAGTGATTGTAAGCTTCTCAACTTCTCCCTGAAGCGCTACAGGATCAGGTACCGGTGGTAATAATGTCCGTAGTTCTCGTTCCAGTATTGAGCAAAGAGGCCGTAGACGCAGTTCCCTGCGCCACCTCGTCCTGAATTGGGCTGCTATGTCCTCCAGTATGTTTCGCTATCCACGGTTTCACCCACTTCGCGGGTATCCACGATGATTTGTCACCTAGAAAAACACAAGCATAACCCCGCCCCCAAGTTAATAATCTCACCGGTCCAAACCAGTTTTGTGTAGCGGGGTCCCAAATTTGTACAGAAACGTCGTGTGTTAATAAGGGTCCTTTCCTTTGATGATGAAGTTGAATGGGCGTCAGTTGTTGTTTAGTATCTACCACGTCGATGTATGTCTTCCAATTGTGAACATATACCGCTTTCATAACGATTTCCTGAGGTGTGAGGGTATGTTCCCCCTCTTTTCGTAACGCTCGGAATAAGCGTTTAAGGTCCTGATGTTTTCGTTCGACAATGGCTTGTCCAGTGCTGTTATAAGGGACGCCTAATTGGTGTTGAACACCCCAGGCAGATAAAAAGGACTGAGCTACTCGGCCAATATAATTGGTACCATTATCCGTTTTGAGGATATCGGGTTTGCCTAAAACGGCAAATGCTTCCAGCCAATGGCGACATGTCGTGTGGCCTTTGCTGTTTGTCATTGCGGAGGCCCGCACAAGTTTACTATAGGAATCAATAGTAACATGAACAAAATGCCACCGACCAAAAGCAGGATAAATTGTAACGTCAGATTGAAATAATTTACCAGTCTCCAATCCACGAGGGTTGGTACCAGTCTGTTGTAAAGGAGGTAATTTGGAACAGTCTGGACACATAGCGATAATGCCACGGGCCATATGACGAGGAATATCAAATTCCTTTTGTAAACTGCGTGCTGATTGATGAAAAAACTGATGCGAAAGTTCAGCCTGGGCAAAAGGAGTCAGCCCTACTACTGGGGCTGATACAGCCTGATCAATCACAGAATTACCTGTACTGAGAAATCCAGGTAATTGGGTATGACTACGAACGTGAGTAGAGAAAAAAGGATAATGACGGTTATTAACTAAATTTAACAAGTAAAGTATTTCTTTTTCAATAAGAGGGTTGGCAAACTTACCCAGTAGCGCATCAGTAATTCTATCAAGAATAGAGCTAACATAAAGAGAATCTGAAATAAGATTAAACGGTGTAGAGTTAAAACGTTCAAATGCAAGTACAACTGCTTTCAATTCTAAAATTTGTACAGACATTCCAAGTGCAGTATACACAGTAGACTGCCATTTTCCCTTGACTTTCACAGAAAAACCATATTTTGAGGTTTTACCACTGGCATCAGTAAATACGGTAGGACAGTCTTTAAGCGGGGAATCTGAACGGACACTGGCACTCCGGAAAGGAAGATTCACAGAAAATATTTGGCTTTGTGGATAATGGTTATCAATAGTTAAACCTAACACAGCAGTAGCAAAAATAACAGAATTCAACTGCCATTCTTCGATAAGAAGAGACATTTTAAATGGAAGTGTCACAGTAGTAGGTTCAGTACCGAAAACTTGTCGAACACGCTGCTTAGCTTTTAGAATAACTTCACCCAAATTATCAATGCGTCGAAGAACAGAGACAGTAGGCACACTTTTAGTAAAAACCCATTCCAAAGGAAAAAACTGTTTGCCATCAGAAGTGGTCTGGCCGATAAGGACCACTTGCTCTGCTTTTAAATTAAAAACATAAATGCCAATGATGAGTTGTGGATCAAATCGATACACACAAATGTTATTTATTTTTTGAGAGATTATATCAAGTGCTGTCTTACCTTCTTCGGTAAGCGTACGCTGGTCAGTAATATTTGTGGAACCTTCTAACAAAGAGCGAAGAGGGTTTAAATCTGAATTAGTGATATCGGCCCATGCACGAACATATTGAATGTCACCTAACAGTTTTTGTACATCATTCACATTTTGAATTACTGCATGCATTGTTAACTTTTGAGGTTTAAATCGATTTTTGGTAACTTCGAAACCTAGGTATAACCAAGGTTCAGTTCATTGGATTTTTTCTTCTGCAACGCGTAACCCCCACTGTTCAAGATTGGACAACAATTCCTTCTCCTTGTCAATAGACAAAGGTTGTTTGCTTGCCGCTAGAATGTCATCCATGTAGTGATATGTGAGGAGATTAGGATTATTTTCCCTCCACTGATGCAATGCTTGATCCACAAACCACTGACAAATAGTAGGACTGTTACGCATGCCTTGTGGGAGAACGACCCATTCATACCGTTTCATAGGAGCGTTATTGTTTATAGATGGTAAACTGAAGGCAAACCGTTTAGTATCCTCTGGATGTAAAGAAATACTGAAGAAACAATCTTTAATATCAATTACAAAGAGATGATACTCTTTTGGGAGTCCAGCAGGTGACGGAATACCCGGTTGAAGGGCCCCAAATGGCAGCATTTGTTCATTAACTGCTCTTAAATCATGCAATAAACGCCACTTTCCAGAATTTTTTTGAATTACAAAAACGGGGGTATTCCAGGGGCTGTGAGATATTTTTAAATGTCCCAATTGTAATTGTTCATTTACTAATTCATGTAGATGCTCTAATTTTTCTGCTGGGATGGGCCACTGAGCAACCCGCACAGGCTCTTCTGTAATCCAGGACAGCTTAATTGTGGGTCGAGCATCCTTTTGCTCAGCGGCCGTCACTAAAAATGGTGGCTGGTAAGGATGACATTCCACTGACTTAACACATCGCGACCGATGATCCACAGGGGGGTGTTCATGACATAAGGTTTAACAAACGCTTGATTTTTCTCGCTATCTGTAATGGATACAAAATTCTTGCTTTGAGATGTGAGACCACAACCAGCGATTCCGAGGATCTTTTCTTGTAATATTGTTGTAGGCCAAGAAGCGGGTCACGCTGACATAGGAATTATGGTAATGTCTGAACCAGTATCTAACACCATTTCTGCCTGAAAAGAACAGTTATTTTCACCACAATTTGATTGTAGGGTAATGGTTACTTTTCTCAGGGGTTTGTTAGATGACAAGAGTTCAGCGAAAGCCGTTAGAGGACCCGTACTTCCAAAACCTCCTTGTCGTATATCATTTGAGCGGGATTCTTGTGGTACTTGAGGATAGAAAGGTATAAGTTGAGCAATAACACTCCCTTTTGGAATAAACAAAGGTGTTAAAAACACTCTAACCATAATTTTAATAACTCCCACATAGTCTGCATCAATAACACCTGGTTGTACGAATATACCTTGCTTTGTTGCAGAGGATCTTCCAAGCAATAGTGCTGCCAACCCATTCCCAAGTGGACCAGAACTAGTAGAATTTATTAGATGTACGGAATCATCAGATACCGTAATAGACTCAGCTGTTACCAGATCGATTCCGGCACTTCCTTTGGTGGCTGCACACATTGTGGAGAGGCAACCTCTATTGTCGAGGGGGTCCAGTTTGGATTCCTGGATGGTTGGATGACTTGTGAGGGGTTTTGGTGGGGAAGAGTCGCCGCGCCCCCCACGCGGCCCTTCCCGTTTCCCGACAAAGGAGTTCCGTCTTTTTTAAATTTAGATCGACACTCATTGGCCCGATGACCAAATTTATCACAGCGGTGACAAGAACCAACAAAAGTAGTAGTGGTAGAAGGATTAGAAGGAGAATGTTTTTGATTACGTAGTGGACAATGTTTTCGAAAATGACCTGTATGGCCACAATTATAACAAGCATCAGTATTAGATTTTTGACTCTTTGTTAGGGCGGCAGCTAGAGCAGTAGCATGTATTACAGCTTTTTCCTTTTCCGTTTCCATAGGAGCGCGAGAGCAACGTTCGATAATTTGTGTAAGAGATGAACCAGAAGGAAGGCTTGCAATGAGGCGTCTACAAGTCGCATTAGCATTCTGAATGGCTATTTCTTTTACCAACCTATCTTTCATATTATAGGGAATATCAGGGGCAGCCTCTACTCCTTCCTTAACTTTGTCAACAAAAGACAAAAAGGCTTCATCCTCTCCTTGTCGGATTTGTAAGTACGGTTGTCGCGGCTTCCCTACTTGAGGAAGTGCAGCGAAAGCTTCTAGCGCAGCAGCTTTACTTTGACCTAAAATGCGAGGGTTCAAAGCTGCTTGGCATTGTGGGTCTATAAAACGGCCTTGCCCCATGAGCTGGTCCAGATTAGTATAGCGTAAAGGATCATCAGGAGGCAATCCCAAATTGTCTAACTGTGCCGCCTCCAGACGTTCTTGCCACTTTTGCAAAAATAGCATATAGCTTGTAGGACCCAGGATGAGTTCAAAAATAGACTTGATATCAGAGGGAACTAACTCCTGATGTTTAACAATAGTCTCTACTTGTCGTTTAACTAGACGATTATCAATACCGTAGTCTAAAACCGCCTTCTGTAAACGTGAAATCAAATTCCAATCTAGTGGGTGCCAATTGCCACCTTGGGCATCTCGAATAACAGGAGCAGCGAGTAACTGGAAATCCCCTGTTAATTCCGGGTTGGTAATAACACCTCTCCACCGTTTAGACATATCAAAGGAAGGGTGTTTGGGAATTTCCTCCTCTGTCGGCAGTTTACGCGAACCGCCCTCACCACCTCCTTTCCACCACTTTTGTAACATATTAGATATACCATCATTACCATCTGATTTTGATAAAGTATGATATAACCCCCCTTTTTTAGGTGGATTATGCTTAAGATATGCCTGAATGTCACTTATCTCAGTTTCTGTTAGTCGGGGTTCTCCGTTCGATTCTAAATAGTGATTAGCTGAGTCATAGTCCCATTCCCCGTTTTTTAACATGTTAATCACCTAAACACGCCGATTGCGTCGAGGACCAGAAGATTCAGCCTTATCAAATTGCTTTTCAAAATTTTTGAGTCCATCTACTATAGCTTGATGAGCTTTACGGTATTTTTCTCGAATTATGTTAGACTGCGCCCCTTTATCCAATCGCTGCATTTCTTCTAACAGCTTGGTCATAACGTCTGTCTGTTTCTGAATCAACATTTCTAGGGATTCATCTACTTCCATATCTTCAGGTAAGGGCACTGTCGCCGGATCAATGGTCCCAGGGGGAGCTGAGGGAGGTGGGGGCAGAGTGGGTTCGGGTGGCTCCCATGGTGGGATGAGATCATCATAAGGACCTCGGCGCGCCGGTGCTGCGACCGGGAGAGGGGTATCTTGTGAGTTATTTACTGAGGAATCTGAAGACGGAGTAGCCAATTTCTCAGCAGCAACTGTATACAGTGTTTTAGCAGCAACTTCTACCTCAGCATCTGCTCCCATGCGTTCTATCAGTAATCGTAACTGGCGATATGTCGGGGCTATCGCTTTCACTTCCTTATTCCCTGTCTGTACTGCTTCCCATATATCTTGCCCCACGTCCTTCCACACAGCATCTTTAAACACGTCAGTTGAGTCATTTAAATAACCACGGCGCCGTGCCCAATGTAATAAGTTTGTCAGCAGGGTTCGATCCAGCGATTCCCCCGCTTTCTGAGCCACACGTAAAATGGCTTCCACGGTCGCCTTTTCAATCGCTGATGCAGCGCTTCCCATCCCGTGCACTAAAAACAGCTCTTATTGTGAGCTCCGACTCACCGGCCGTCAGTGGCCACTCGCGTCTCTCTCGAACGCCCGGTCACAACCGCCACGGGTTTCTTACGTTCTCCTTCGTCGCACGGCAGGTCCCGCAGTATCACGTCGGGGTCACCAAGATGCGGGGAGCCTCATGTTGGAGAAACAGGAACTGCAGGCAACGACTCAATATGAGCGTGAACAAGCAGATTCAACTTTATTATTTTCTACCAAGCATTTATAGTCTCTCAACTCTCAGTACATTACACTTTCTGTTATCTCATTGGTTATTATTACAGTCTAGCTACTACAACAGTTACTAATTGGTGCGGTTACATCTAATATACCTATATTTAATCTATCAGGATGTTGCATCTGCAGATGTCCAGTGCCTTTGTTCTCAATGACAAACCAGAAAGATTTATGACTTTGTTTTGCTTCAAGGAAGCACACCAAGGGCAGACTGACCTTAATGGTCAAAGGATCTAAGGTATTTTCTTAAACACAGGTTGCAATGCTATGGCGCCAGCAAGGCCAGCAACATCTCCCCCTCTTTTATCAAACACAGCATCAGCTAGCCTTTTGATCTGAGCAGAAAAGCACTGGATGATGCAAGGTCCCATACAAATTACAATCAATACGATAACAATAATAATTATAACCATCTTAATTCCATCTTTAAGCCAGGCAGAAATTCCAAAAGACAAAAGCCAGTCATCAAAAGGATTATGGCCTACAGTAATTTTTTGTGTATGTTGTTGAAACCAATATAGTTGTTTGTGAATCGAGTCACTATGATCCGACAAGTTAAAACAGCACATCCCTTGAACTTCTTCACAACCTTTACCTTGAGCTAGTAATAAAAAATCAATGGCAGCACGATTTTGAAGGACCGCTTGACGCAGACTACTCATATCTTGGGCTAGTTGGGATATTACTTGAGTAGTGACATTAGCTTGTTTTACGGTCCAACATGCCAGTCTTTGAAGTTGTTGTAAAGCATGAGAAGTGCCAATGCCAGGAATTAAGGAAGCAAACACCTTGGCTGTGGGACCCCATAGCTCTACATCGTCATTACAGTTGGGAGGCAATAGAGAAACACTTCTTTTAGTTCGGGTGTGATTCAAGGTTACTAAAAATTCTTTAGATGGAGCAAGTAAGGCTAAATGACCAAGGTAACAAGGACCACCGTGAGCAAAGCTAGGAATTCCTTGCCAAGCACGGTCACCGCAGATCAAGTAAATGTGGGACGGTAACGAAAGAGGAGAGGAGATGTTTAAATATAAATGTCCAGGTTCCCAGCCATAAGGGCGGGATCCACAATACTCAGAATGATTAAAATTTTTATGGGGAGTCAGCCAATTTTGTTTTGGAGATAGCGACAAATTCCAAAGTTGGAATTGGGATTCATTTGTTGCAGGAAACTCACACAACATCAGTAGATTGATTGTGGAACCTTCACCATGCATGAGAATTTAATACGAGGGAGGTGAAACATAATTTAATAGTCATGAACTATACATGAACTGGACCATATCCTTACTTTGACCTAGAGTGTAACCAGGAGATAATTATTTTTACTATTTGTATCTATTTTGCTTACTGTTAATAATATTGTGAAAAATCTAAATTTTAATAAGGTAATGTAAGACAGCTTTTACCTGCTTTGCAATCATGAAATTACAAATTCTGGGACTTAGTCATTCTCTGGTTAGATTTTAATATAGACAAACTGTAAAAAAGATAAGTGAACGTGAATGGATAAAAAATGTTAAAAGAAAGATACTTATTAGGGAATAATCAATGGCTCATGTCTGACATGATGCCTCAGTGGAAAAAAATTAACATAAACAACAATCAGTTGAGGTGGATGAAGCTTTCTATAAACAGTTGGAAGAAATCTCGTGATCACTTGCCATTGTTCTTGTGGGGGACTTTAACCTCCCAGGTATACAATACAGCAGAGAGGGAACAATCCGGGAGGTTCCTGGAATGTGTAGAGGATAACTTCCTCACACAGCTGGTAAGTGAACTGACCAGGGAAGGTGCCCTGCCGGACCTCCTGTTTGTGAACAGAGAAGGTCTTGTGGAGGATGTGGCAGCTGGAGGCTGACAAGGGAACAGTGAGCATGAAATGATTAAGTTCTCTATTCTTGGAAACGTAAGGAGGGGAGACAACAAAACTGCCGCTTGGGTCTTCTGAAGGGCAGACTTTCATTTGTTTGGGAGGATACCTGATAGAATCCCTTGGGAGTCAGTTTTGAAGGGTATAGGAGTCCAGGAAAGCTGGACACTCTTTAAGGAGGAAATCCTAAAGGCACAGGAGCAGGTCATTCCCATGTGCCGTAAGATGAGCCGGCGGCAAAGAAGACCAGCCTGGCTGAATAGAGAGATTTGGCAGAAAATCAAGGAAAAAAGGAGAGTTTATGGCCTCTGGAAGAAGGGACAGGCCAGTCATAACGACTACAAGGACAATGTTAGGTTATGTAGGGAAATAATTAGAAGGTCCGAAGCCCAGCTAGAAATCAATATGGCTTTGAAAGTGTAGGAGAGCAAGAAAAGCTTCTACAAATATATTAATATCAAAAGAAAGACCAGGGAGAGCCTCTATCCCCTGCTAGACCCAGGAGGAAATATAGTGACAAATGATGAGGGTAAGGCTGAGATGCTTAATGCCTTCTTTGCCTCAGTCTTTAGTAATAGAAACACTTTTACAGAGGAAAGCCACGCCCCAAGCCAAGAGAATGGGACCAGGAGAAAAATGTCCCCTCCATAATCCAGAAGGAGATGGTCAGGGACCTGCTGCTCCACATCGATGTCCACAAATCTATGGGGTCAGATGGGATTTATCCTAGAGTCCTGAGAGAGCTGGCAGGGGTGCTCACCAGGCCGCTCTCCTTCATTTATCAGCAGTCCTGGCTGACTGGAGAGGTCCCAGCTGATTGCAAGACAGCAAATATAACACTCATCTATAAGAAGGGAAGGAAGGATGATCCAGGAAATTACAGGCCTGTCAGTTTGACTTCAGTGCCAGGGAAGCTGATGGAGCAGATCATCCTGAGTTCCATGATGCAGCACGTGCAGGACAACCAGGTGATCAGACCCAGTCAGCATGGGTTTGTGAAGGGCAGGTCCTGTTTAACAAACCTGATCTCCTTCTATGACTGGGTGACCTGCTGGTTGGATGAAGGAAAGGCTGTGGATGTTGTCTACCTTGACTTTAGTAAGGCATTTGACGCTGTTGCCCACAGCATTCTCCTAGAGAAATTGACTGCTCCTGGCTTGGATGGGCATACACTTTGCTGGGTGAAAAACTGGTTGGATGGCCGAGTCCAGAGAGTTGTGGTCAATGGAGTTAAATCCAGTTGGAGGTTATTGCAGGTTGAGGCTGGGCTGGCCACTAAATGTGGACAGACGCTCTCAAATCCCCTCTTCCCCCCACAAAATGGGAAGGAAAAGGGAATGAGGCAGAGAGAATTACAGGTTAGAAAAGAAAAACGAGAACAGCTTTAATGAAACAATAGTGGAAATGATAGTGAAATGATAAAAATAAAGAACTATATACAACTATATATAAGCCCGATATCGAACCCGACTCCCTCCCCTGAGAACAATCCCCACTGATGCTACAGAGCAGGAGGCACTGGGGAAGCCCCAGGCTCAGCGGCAGCAGGAGCTGGATACAGGGAGCTGGATTCGGGAACTCAGGATCCAGATCAAAATCAGGAGGTCAGATGGAGTCCTCTCTGGACACCAGCCATTGAGGAAAGAGAGGCAGAAACTCTCGTGATCACTCAATTTATACTAAATATGACGTATATGGGATGGAATACTCTCTTTGGTCACCTGTCCTGTCTATTACCCCCTGGAGGTGCAACCTTTTACTTCCTTGTGCCCCCCTCTTACTACCCAGCACCCCCAGCGTGGCACACAAGAGCCAGCAGTGGCCTTGGTCACTATAGGAATAAGTATCAGCAAGAGCCTTTCTGCATCCCAGTCCCAGGCAGTAACTGTAAACATCAGGTGTTATCACTGCCAGTAGCACGCACTGTCTGCAAAAACATGCTGCTGACTTCAGAATGTGCAGCCTCTTAGAAGAGACTAAACTGGAAAGTAAAAATCACTGAACAGAATTGGGGTTTTTAGCTAAAACCAGAACAGAGGCCGATCACAGGTGGTGTCCCCCAAGGTTCAGTACTGGGGTTGCTCCTGTTTAACTTTTTCATCAGTGATTTGGATGAGGGGACAGTGCACCCTCAGTAAGTTTGCAGATGACACCACACTGAGTGGAAGTGTCGATTTGCTTGAGAGTAGGGAGGCTCTACAGAGGGATCTAGATAGGCTGGATCGTTCGGCCAAGGCCAGTCACATGAGTTTCAGTAAGGCCAAGTGCCGGGTCCTGCACTTTGGCCACAACCCCCAGCAGTGCTACAGGCTTGGGGAGGAGTGGCTGGAGAGCTGCCAGGCAGAGAGGGGCCTGGGGGTGTGGATGAACAGTCAGTTGAACATGAGCCTGCAGTGTGCCCAGGTGGCCAAGAAGGCCAACGGCATCCTGGCCTGGATCAGGAATGGTGTTGTCAGCAGGAGCAGAGAGGTGATCATGCCCGTCTACTCAGCTTTGGTGAGGCCGCACCTCGAGTCCTGTGTGCAATTTTGGGGCCCTCACTCCAAGAGGGACATTGAGGTGCTGGAGAGGGTACAGAGGCAGCTGCCAAGCTGGTAAAGGATTTGGAGCATATGTCATATGAGGAAAGGCTGAGGGATCTGGGGCTGTTTAGCTGGAGGAGACTGAGGGGAGACCTTATCGCTCTCTACAACTACTTGAAATGTAGAGAGGCAGAGGTTGGTCTGTTCTCCCTAGTGGAGAGTGATAGGATAAGGGGATATGGCCTTAAGTTGCTCCAGGGGTGGTTTAGGTTGGATATTAGGAAGAATTTCTTTACTGAGACGGTTGTCAGGCATTGGAACAGTGTTTTGGTTTGGCCTGGCCAGATTTCAGCGGCGGGGGGGAGCTGCAGGGTGGCTTCTGTAAGAAGCTGTTAGAAGCTCCCCAAGATTGATAGAGCCAATGCCAGCCGGCTACAAAGAGGGACCCGCCGCTGGCCAAGGCTGAGCCTATCAGTAAGGTGATAGGAGAGGAACGCCTCTGTGAAAAACATATTTAAGAACGGGAAAAAGAACTGCGCCATAACAGCTGGCACAGAGATGGAGGAGTGAGAATCTGTGCAGACACCAAGGTCAGTGAAGAAGGAGGAGGGGGGAGGATGAGCTCCAGGCGCCAGAGCAGAAGGAATCCCCCGGGTCTGTGGTGAAGACCATGGTGAAGCGGGTTGTCCCCCTGCAGCCCATGGGCGAGGTGCAGATGTCCACCGTGAGGATCACCGCGTAGATGTCCACCGAGGACTCCACGCTGTGTGGGTGGATGCCTGAAAGGGGACTGTAGCCCGTGGGAAGCCCGCATCAGAGCAAGTTGCTGCCGGAACCTGTAGCCCGTGGAAGAGAGGAATGCCCACGCTGGAGCAGGTTGGCCGGTGGGACTTTTGGGACGCTGCGGGTGGCTCACGCTGGAGCAGTTTCCCCCGAAGGACTGCACCTCAGACTCACGAGGGGTGGGCTGCCCCTCGTGAGGTGTCTCGCGTTGGGCAGTTTGTGATGAATTGCCCTTCGTGGGATGACTCACGCGGAGAAGAGAGCATGAAGCTTGTCTCCCGTGAGAGGGACCCCACAATGACCCTGGGGAAGAGTGAAGAGTCCTCCCCCAGAATGAAGAAGCGGTGAAACTAACGTTGGATGAACTGACCGCAACCCCCATTCCCTGTCCCCCTGTGCCGCTCGGGGGGAGGAGGTGGAGAAACCGGGATTGATGTTAAGCCCGGGAAGAAGAGAGGGATGGGGGGAAGGTGTTCTGTTTAAGATTTGTTTGCTCCTTCTTACTTCTCACTACTCCTCTCTGATTAGTTCTTTTAATAAATGTACCTAATTTCCCCAAAACTGAGTCTGTTTTGCCCGGGACGGTAAATGAGGGTGATCTCCCTGTCCTTATCTCAAACCCTGAGCCCTTGGAGATATTTTCTCCCCCTGTTCAGTAGTGAAGGGGGGAGTGAGTGAGCGGCTGTGTGGGTACCTGGCGGCAGGCTGCCCAGGGAGGTGGTTGAGTCATCATCCCTGGAGGTGTTTAAGAGATGGGTGGACGTTTTGCTAAAGGACATGTTTTAGCAGTATTGATAGGGCTAGGACAAATGTTGGACTTGATGATCATGAAGGTCTCTTCCAGGCAAAAATATTCTATGATTCTATGATTCTGTGTTAGAACTTCAGTATGAACTGGAGTCAAAGGCAACTAAGTCGTATGCTGCAACTGACATTGCTAATGTGTTTTTCTCTGCTTCTGTAGCAGCAGAGTGCAGGCTGCAGTTTGCTTTCACCTGGAGGGTATGGAATAATTGCTGGAGGTGACATAGTAATTAAACTTATACTAAAGGTACAATATTGTTCACACATCAAGGAAAAGTACAACATTGAGGAAGCTTCCAGGATGGAGTGCACCTGGTATACAAGGAATCCATTCCACAGAAGTTACCTAGGCAACCTTAGATGATGGTAACTTCAGGGAAGCTTGCTGTACGGACTCTAAGTGTGGAGCGAAGACACTGCAGCCAGGCTCTGTGACTATGGACAGAACTTGAAGTTACCACAGAATTGATAAGCTGCATATATGCTACCCTGGGCCAACAGTCTGTCATTTTTTGAAAAAAAACCCTGTCCATTGGGTGAACTATGCTTATTATAATACCAAAAAAAACCCTCCATCCCAAAAGCTACCTGCCTTTGAGGTTTGACTATCCCTCACTGAGTTTGTGCTCTGAATTTTTCCTAGTACATACTTTTAAAAGCAAATCAAGATAAATATACATCAATTATAACAAAGGTATGTATGACTAAAGTCACTGAAGCTCCACCTGAAAAATAAAAAATAATGACCATGAGATGGTGAAGTTTAAGATCCTAAGGGCAGCTGAGAAGGGGAAGCTCAGCAAGCTTGAAACCCTTGACTTCATAAGAGCCGACTTTTGCCTCTTTGGGAACCTCCTTGGTAGCGTGCCATGGGACAAAGCCCTGGAGGGACTGGGAGCCCAGGAAAGATGGTTGACTTTCAAGGATCATCTTCTCCAAGCTCAAAGGCACTGCATCCCTAAAAGGAGGAAATCAGGCAAAAACACCAGGAAGCCTATGTGGATGAACAAGGAACTCTCGGTCAAAATCAAATTCAAAAGGGAAACACACAAGGCATGGAAGCAGGGACTGGTAACCTGGGATGATTACAAGGAAGTTGCTCGTGTAATCAGAGACCAGATTAGGAAAGCTAAGGCACTGATGGAGTCAAATCTGGCCAGGGATGTTAGAAATAACAGAAAGGGATTCTTCAGATAGATGAGAGAAAAAAGAAAAATGAGGTCCAGGAAGACCTAGAGAACCTGAAGGTGCACAAGTCCATGGGACCTGATGAGATACACCCACGGGTCCTGAAGGAACTGGCGGCTGAAGTTGCTAGGCCACTAGCCATCATATTTGAGAGGTCCTGGTAGTCTGGTGAAGTTCCGACATATTCGAAAAGGGGGAACATAACCCCCGTCTTTAAAAAGGAACCAAAGACAACCCGGGGAACTACAGACCAGTCAGACTTACCTCTGTGCCAGGTAAAATCATGGAACAGATTCTCCTCGTAACTGTACTAAGGCACATAAAAGATAATCAAGTGGTTGGTGACAGCCAACATGGTTTCACCAGGGGCAAGTCGTGCCTGACTAATTTAGTGGCCTTCTATGACAAAGCTACAGCGCTGGTTGACACAGGAAAAGCAACAGATGTCATTTTCCTGGACTTGTGCAAGGCGTTTGACACTGTCCCACATGACATCCTTGTCTCTGAAATGGAGAGACACGGATTTGACAGATGGACTACTCGGTGGATAAAGAACTGGCTGGATGGTCACACTCAAAGAGTTGTGGTCAATGGCTCAAAGCCCACATGGAGACTCGTGACAAGGGGAGTTCCTCAGGGCTCTGTTCTGGGTCCAGTGCTGTTCAACATCTTTGTCAGTGACACGGACAACGGCATTAAGTGCATCCTCAGCAAGTTTACTGACGGCTCCAAGCTGTGCAGTGGACTCACTTGAGGAAAGGAATGCCATCCAAAGGGACCTTGATAGTGTGGTCAGCAGGTCAAGAGAGGCGATTGTCCCCCTTTACTCTGCTCTCGTGAGACTCCACCTCGAATAATGCGTCCAGTTCTGGTGCCCCCACTGTAAGAGGGACTATATCAAGTGGAAACTTACAAATCTCTATAGAGTTGTTTTATTAACTTAATTCACTTGCAGTCAGGGTGTATTATTCATATTCTTGGTATTTTCATATGCTTTGCAGACAGTCCTTTTCACCAGCTGTCGTGGTTTGACCCTGGGCAGCAGTGAGGTACCCACACAGCCGCTCTTTCACTCCCCCTTCACTCTTCCCCAGGGGGATAAAATATTTCAAAGGGTTCAGGGTTTGAGATAAGGACAGGAAGATCACTCCCATTTACCATCCCGGGCAAAACAGACTCGATTTTGGGGAAATTAATTACATTTATTAAAACAACCAATCAGAGAGGAGTAGTGAGAAGTGAGAAAGAGCAAACAGATCTTAAAAACAGACAGACGCTCTCTAACCCCCTCTTCCCCCTCCAAACGGGAAGAGAAAAGGGAATGAGGCAGAGAGACTTACGGATTAGAGGAGAAAAAAACTAGAACAGTTTTAATGAAAATAATAGGAATAATGGTAAAAAGATAAAAGTAAAGAATTATATACAACTATAGATAGTAGCCCGATATCAAACCCGACTCCCTCCCCCGATAGCAATCACCACTGGTGCTGCAGAGCAGGAGGCACTGGGGAAACCCCAGGCTCAGCGGTGGCAGGGAGCTGGATACAGGGAGCTGGATTCGGGAACTCAGGATCCGGATCAAAAGCAGGAGGTCAGATGGAGTCCTCTCTGGACACCGGTCATTGCAGAAAAAGGGCGAACAAAAGGGCAAAAAGGGTGAAAAGGGCCAAAACTCTCGTGATCACTCAATTTATACTAGATATGACATATATGGGATGGAATACTCTCGTTGGTCACCTGTCCTGTCTATTACCCCCCAGAGGTGCAACCTTTTACTTCCTTGTGATCCCCTCTTACTACCCGGCACCCCCAGCGTGGCACACAAGAGCCAGCAGTGGCCTTGGTCACTACAGGAATAAGTATAAGCAAGAGCCTTTCGACATACCAGTCTGTCGCGTGAAAGGTATGTGGCTGTGAGAGGCACGTACCCCAGCTAAGCACTTGCTTGTTTCAGAGCCCCGTTAGGGACTTGCACTGAGTTTTCAGAGCCCCACTAAGGGCTTGCACTGAATTTTCAGAGCCCCGTTTAAGGACTTGCACTGAGACAATTTGCAAGGTAACTAACAATAAGTGATTTATTGAAGCGACAGATACAAGATTCGGAGTTGCCGTTGATAAATTCACTCTCTGCAATAGCGCTAATATACGATACTAATGCTAGCAAAATACTATCCCGGGTATTACACACCAAAAGGTGGAAGCGCAATTCTTACCAAGAAGGCGTCCCTGTCTTGGGTGAAGGAGAAGGAGCACAGCCCGTCGACCGCCTCTTCCTCTTCTGGGGTCTTCTCCTCCCAACGACACCTACCCTCTATGCTCCTTATATACTATCTTTCACACCCCCTGCCCCCTCCCCGGGGTGGCATTCAGCATGATTTGAGCAAAGAGTGGGTGACTATAGTCATATAGGGATATTAGGGTAAAAATTTCCACTCTGGCCCCTGTGGCCTTCAGGATTTTATTTTGCAACAACTTATCTATGTGCAGGATGGTTCACATCGTTAGTCTTCCGTGCGGCCTTGCTCCTTAGCCAAAACAGGGCCGTCCTGTCGTCACAAGACTCCCTCCTTTGGCTGGCTCTCACTGTGTAGGCCTTGTTTTCCTCCGTGCTTAGGGTCTGCACAACAGATAAGCGAACACCTGCGTTCAGCAAGTCTGAAACCCTCAAGCCAAAATATCACATTATCCACCCCGTGACTATAGTCACTCAATTGAGCTTGAAATCATGCTCTCATAAAGTCAATCTTGGGGGTATCCCTTATGTTTAACTTTCCTTCACCTGGGTGTAGCTCCAACTCCGTCCACCCGGACACCATGCGTACCTGCCGAATTAATACCCGAGTTAGCATGGATCTAAAGCAAGCTAATAACATGCGAAACATCATAATCACAATAACTATGACTAAAATTGATTGCAATAAAGAAGCAAGCCATCCTGATAGGGAAAAAACCCATACCATGCAAAAGTTTGTTTAGTCATTGTACTTCCATGCTTTCTCTAAGATTTCTACTTGCTTTTGCTACACGCTTCATATGATCTAACTGCTCGTCAAGATCTTTTGTTACATTCGGTATGTGAACACAACAAGTATCATTGATTAGGTTTAAGTATCCGCACACTCCATTTTCATGCAATAATAACAAATCTAAGGTCAGCCTATTTTGTAATGTCATTTTTGATGTTGCCTGTAATTGTGTATTTAATGCTTCCAACCCGACTCTGGTTGCGTTGACCAATGCTTCAATCTGACCAGTGAGGTTATACAGCATCATTCGATTTTGAAAAGCCATTAGGTGAGGTGTAAAGATTGACTCTAGAACCCATCCAACCACAGTTCCTGTCGTCGGGTGTTGCCAAGGATCTGTTGAACTTCTTTTGACTCGTCCCCACAGAGTCGGTGCAAGTGGTTGTCTTCTCCAGAGAGGGCAAAGTGTTAACAGTCCCAACGCGTGTTGACGTCGGCGGCCCTCCACGGTCAAGTCGGTAGTCCACGTGCCGTCGCTGCTAAACCACACAGTGTGTCCTAGGGAAGGTATACTAAGTTTCGAACAGATTATATCAGATTTAACATTGTTATTGGTTACATGAGACCAGGTATCATTGAGTGAAGTGGTGTAGTTGCGACAAATACAACCTAATCGAAGGGCTTGAGCTATCAGGCAGTAACTGCAAACATCAGGTGTTATCACTGCCAGTAGCACACACTGTCTGCAAAAACATGCTGCTGACTTCAGAACATGCAGCCTTTTAGAAGACACTAAACTGGAAAGTAAAAATCACTAAATAGGACTGGGTTTTTTAGCTAAACCCAGGACAAGGGGTTAAAAAACCTAGAAGTTGCGGTGTGGGGTTCAGGTCGCTCACTCCGCATGGTGAATTCTTGCCAATGGTCCACTAACATGGAACCTTACATACATATCCCTGTGTGTCCAAAAGAAATAAGTTTAGAGTTCTTAATTGATACCATGGTCCAAATGTCAGTAGTCACCAATGAAACAACACAAACCCTGGGCATAAGACCTAGCCGACTGTCATGATTCAAGCTGACCGCCTGGGCCGACAACAAGAACCACAAGGTCGCTTGCTTACTCCTCCTGCTACCCCCATCTCCACAGCGATGTGAAGGGAGAAAATTCAACTAAAAAGCCTCAAGGACTGAGATTAAGAACAGGGAGGGTAATAATTTATCACTTAAGATGATGGGTAAAAAAACAGAGTAGACTTGGAGAGAAAAACATAAATTCAATTTACCACCATCAATTACAAAGTAGGATAATGAGAGGAATACATCAATAAATACAACCCAATTTTAAATACACTTCTGCCCCCACCCCTCCCATCTTCCTGGCTACCTCCTCCTCTCATTGGTGCAGGGGGGACAGGGAGTGGGGAGTGCGGTCCATCTGACTATTACTCATTGTCCATAGCAGTTCCTCCTTCTTGAGAAAGAGGGCTCCTCGCAGTCTCTCCTTCATGTCGTGTGGTGTCCACCTCACGGGAGGCAATCCTCTTCCTTCTCATGAGTCCATCTCAACTGGGGTTATGGATTGTTTCAGGCACATCCTGGACCTTCTTGCTGTCGTTGATCCCTTCAGCTCACAGGCAATCATCTTCCTGCCATCTCATTCACCATGGGACTCCAGGGAAAGGTTCTGCTCTGGCATACTTCCTCCTCCTCTTTCTTTTCAGGACTGTGTTCGTTTGTTTTCCTCTCATCTTCTCATCCTCCAGTAGAAAAATTTCCCAACATAAAAGACAGGACAGACCAAGACTAGATGAAACGCAAAAGAGAAAGAGAACAATGGGATCATCTCTTAAATACCTTAGTTGCAGAGGCGCTGATTGGCCTGGTCCTGGCCAGAGGTGGGTCTGATTTCAACCTGGGAGTTGGGGAGGCTCTCAAAGTTTGGCAAGAGTCATCCCCCACAGCTCTCCCCCTTGTTTCCAAAAAGAAACCCACCAGACTCAAACTCATGACACCGATGCAGGATTAAATTCACAGGAATTGATGGTGTGGTGAAGGAATGGCCCACCAAAAAAATTACTCCCTGGTTGCCAGAGGAATGGAGATTAACCAGGGCAGAGGTATTAGTTGGTGTTGCATATACATCATTCTAGGATTTGACATACTGCGTGGGCGAATGTGGAAACTCCTAGATGGAACTGCGTGGAGTTTTACAAGAAATGAAAGGGAATCAGACACAATGAAACTGAATCCATTAGAAACATCTATACCCTTATCCCCCTCAAGAATCACCTGTTTGGCAATATCCATTGCCAGCAACAGCACTTATGGGGGTTGATGGAGTGGTGACAGAATTGAAAAAAGAGACATCATTAAAAGGACTCATTCACTTTATAATTCACTGGAGGGGTCAGTGAAAAAAACAACTGGGAAGTGACATTTTACAGTAGATTATCGACAGTTAAATGCTAACAGTACTCCTTTAACTACCGCAGTTCCAAACATTGCAGAGATAGTAACGCTGGTACAGGGAGCTGCTCATCCTTGGATGGTTGTCTTAGATGTTAAAGATATGTTTTTCATGATTCCTCTCCTTGAGCAGGATAAAACACAGTTTACTTTCACATGGAAAGGAATCCAATATACCTTTAATAGGCTTCTGCAAGGTTATAGACATTCCCCCACTGTTGCTCACAATGCTTTAGCTAAGGTCCTAGCAGAGATTCCTGTTCTACCTGATAGTACAGTATATCAATATCATACCAAGCCAGAAGAATATCCCACAGGATTTGACACTGGGCAACCTGAACTGATGAAAATGACTCATTGAAATAGTACCAATGGTACTAACTACACCCAAAAATCCCTACACATGGGAAGCCAGAGACTGTTCAGGAAAAATACACTGGATTAACACCCGGTGGATCTCATCTTCTTTCTAACCTTGCTGGTTAATTAGGACCGAGCATATTTCCTTTCTTTTGTGTTCACAAGAATCCTGAAAAAAAATGCACATGAACAGATGGATTAGCCTACGCTGACCTCGGATGCACCCAGAGGATGTACTCATGTTGCAAGGTTCTTAAACGACATTCACGCTATAATATTCAAAGAGTTGACCTTAAAAAGGCAATCAGAATATCGGTTAAACCCATTTTTTAACACGTATTAGGTTTCTTGAAGTAAATCCTAAACCAATGTATTGCAACGATGTGGTGCCTCACCTGGATCCTAATATAACTGCCTTTGATTTGTAGCCAGAAGATCCAGAATGGCCATGGTCCTAAACTTATATAAACTCATACACTGGGATTATGGGAACACTCAAAGAAAACTTCAACCTAGCTACTGTGATTATGCATGGGACTGAGGTGTTTTCAAGACACGAGTGGAACTGGGATAATAGATGACTTCCATTCCTCAGGGAAAAAACAGGATGTGACAAAGAGACTTCACTGCAAGGTTCAAACTTTCAGTTTATTACAACTACACTTACAGGGCTAATATGTCACAATTCAGGTTTTATAGATACAATGGAAGAATGCACTATTGCAATTAGAGAAAGAAACAAGAGCACAGCAATACACAAGATACACTATTACAGAACTCAGTGATTCCCAGAAAAAAATGTACTAGTATAGATTTAAGAAGCGGGCAAGTTAGTAACAATAGCAATCCTAAAGTATGCCACATGTGTCTTAATCACTTACTCTCTCTCAAGTAAGGATTCTTAATCCTGGGGAAGATGTCCTTATCCGATGTCTCGAATAAGGGGGGAAGAATCTCCTAAAATCCAACTATATGGCTGGAAAAACTCACCCAAATTCTGCCCAAAATCTTACAGTTTTTATACTGTAAGGATGTGATGAGGGTGGGGGGAGGGGGAGGCAGAGGCATGCCTGAGGAGACTTGGACTATCTAGAATGTTTATCTTTGGTAGTAAGATGAGATTTCCCCTTATCTCTCCTGGGCGGCAGAGAGGTTCAGGTTGGATATTAGGAACAATCAACAGCATCAGCCAATTCCATCAGGATTCTGGGATGCATCTCTGAGGGACTGAGGGAGTTCGATCTCTTTAGTTTGGAGAAGAGGAGACTAAGGGATGACCTTATTAGTGTTTATAAATATATAAAGAGGGAGTGTCATGAGGATGGAGCCAGGCTCTTCTCGGTGGCAAACAATGATAAGACAAGGGGTAATGGAATCAAGCTGGAACACAAGAGGTTCCACTTAAATTTGAGAAGAAACTTCTTCTCAGTGAGGGTGACAGAGCACTGGAACAGGCTGCCCAGGGAGGTTGTAGAGTCTCCTTCTCTGGAGACATTCAAAACCCACTTGGACGCATTTCTGTGTAACATCATCTAGGTGTTCCTGCTCTGGCAGGGGGATTGGACTCGATGATCTTTTGAGGTCCCTTCCAATCCCTAGCATACTGTGATACTGTGATACTGTATTTGCATTGTTTCTATTTCATTTTTCCTTTTGCAATGTTTAAACCTGTTTTTTTTATTCTAGACATCAACTTTTTTAATATTCTGTTTATCTTAGGGTTTTTTTTAAAAGTGTCTTTTGCTTGATATTACAATGAAATATGCAGAAGAAGAAAATTAGACCAACGCTCAGGATCATTATAAAAAGAACAAGGCTCACATGCATTTTAAATTATTAAAATAATGTTAGATAGGCAGGGAATTTAGACTTCCATTTTCTTACTTTTGTTATTCAGTTTCCATTTTCCAGGGGGAACATGTGAAGATACCGCACAATGCTACAGTGAAATGGAGATATTCCAGAGTAAACAGTGCAACACCAGGTATTTTAGTATGTCAGGTAAAATAAAAAACTAAGTTCAGAAGATAAAGGAAGCTTTTTCACCTTGCTTAGAGCAATTGTGTGCAGATACATCTCTAAGTGTATCTGGAAACTGGTGAATATGTCATACTTTTGTGGAAACCAAGACATCCAGTCGAGGCTGTGGTACAGAATTTCTATTACCGTGGTCCTTAGCTGCTGACTGCCAAACTGAAGTTTTTAAAACTTTTTGTTTTATCTTTCATTACTTCATGCATTGTTCTCATGAAGTTTTCATGGGCTGAAAGCTGTAGATATATATTTCCTCTTCAATATCCTGTGTAACCTTACTGTAGGTGATCCTGCTCTGGCAGGGAGGCTGGACTAGATGATGTTTTGAGGTCCCTTCCAACCCCTGACATTCTGTGATTCTGTGATCTCATCAAGTCCCATAGACTTATATATGTTCCAGTTCCTCAGGTCATCATGAACCTCATCTTCACTTACAGTGGGGAGGAGTTTGTCCCGTTGGACCCAATCTTGAGGCATTAAGTACTTTAGCCTTTTGTGGCTCATCCTTACTGGCAATGTTCCGTCCTGCATCCAATAAGGGATGGAGATTTTCCTTGGCTCTCTTTTTGTTATTAATGTATTTGTAAAAATGACATCAGCTTGTTCAGTGGAATTTAGCCAAGTTATGGCAGTGTGGATATAAAACCTATAAAAATTAAAGGTAGCAGATTGTCATGGTTTGACCCTGGCTGGCAGCCAGGTACCCACACAGCTGCTCTCTCACTCCCCCTTCATTCTTCCCCAGGGGGAGAAAATATTTCAAAGGGTTCAGGATTTGAGATAAGGACAGGGAGATCACTCTCATTTACCATCCCGGGCAAAACAGACTCGATTTTGGGGAAATTAAATACCTTTATTAAAAGAACCAATCAGAGAGGAGAAGTGAGAAGTGAGAAAAAACAAACAGATCTTAACAAACAGAACACCTTCCCCCCATCCCTCCCTTCTTCCCAAGCTCAGCATCAATCCCAGTTTCTCCACTTCCTCCTCCCCGAGCAGCGCAGGGGGACAGGGAATGGGGGTTGTGGCCAGGTCATCCAACGCTGGTTTCACCGCTTCTTCACTCCGGGGGAGGACTCTTCACTCTTCCCCAGGGCCATCGTGGGATCCCTCTCATGGAAGACAAGCTTCACACTCTCTTCTCCGACATGAGTCGTCCCACGAAGGGCAATTCATCACAAACTGCCCAACGTGAGACACCTCATGAGGGGCAGCCCACCTCTTGTGAGTCTGAGGAGCAGTCCTTCAGGGGAAACTGCTCCAGTGTGAGTCCCCTCAGCGTCCCAAAAGTCCCACTAGCCAACCTGCTCCAGCATGGGCATTCACTCTTCCACGAGCTACAGGTTCCTGCAGCCACCTGCTCTGATGCAGGCTTCCCACGGGCTACAGCCCCCTTCAGGCATCCACCCACACGGTGTGGAGTCCTCTACACGGTGGACAACTACTCGGTGATCCTCATGGTGGACATCTACACCTCGCCTATGGGCTGCAGGGGGACAACCCGCTTCACCATGGTCTACATCACAGACCCGGGGGACTCTCTGCTCCGGCACCTGGAGCACATCCTCTCCCCTCCTTCTTCACTGACCTTGGTGTCTGCACAGATTCTCACTCCTCTATCTCTGTGCCAGCTGTTGTGGCGCAGTTCTTTTTCCCATTCTTAAATATGTTTTCCCAGAGGTGTTCCTCTCCTATCACTTTACTGATAGGCTCAGCCTTGGCCAGCAGCGGGTCCCTCTTTGGAGCCGGCTGGCATTGGTTCTATCAAACTTGGGGAGTTTCTAGCAGCTTCTTGCAGAAGTCACCCTGCAGCTCTCCCCGCCGCCAAAATCCAGCCAGGCCAACCCAATACACAGATTTAAATTAAAGATGCAGATTTAAAGCAAAGGCTACACTGCAACTAAACTAGACAAGTCTATTCATAAAAAAACTTCCAATATCAGAGCTGTACTACCATATCACAGAATCACAGAATCATTTCTCAATAAATTTCCACCACAGGGGCTCCAAACTGAATGAAATACTCAAGTTGCGGCCTCACCATTTCCAAGTACAGGGGCATGATCACTTCCCTACTCCTCCTGGACACACTATTTCTGATACAGGCCAGGATGCTGTTTGCCTTCTTGGCCTCCTGGGCACACTGTTGGCTCATGTTCAGCCGTCTGTCAACCAACACACCCAGATCATTCCCTGCTGGGCAGTTTTCCAGCCACTCCTCCCTAAGCCTGAAGCACTGCCTGGGGTTGTTGTGACTGAAGTGCAGGACCCACCATTTGGCCTTGTTGAACCTCATGCAATTGGCCTTGGACCATCTATCCAGCCTGTCTAGATCCTTCTGCAGAGCCTTCCTACCCTCCAGCAGATGAACACTCCCGCTCAGTTTGGTGTCTTCTGCAAACTTAATGAAGGAGCATTCAATCCCTTCATGCAGATCATTGATAAAGATATTAAACAGAATTGGCCCCAGTACTGAGCCCTGGGGACCACCACTCCTGACCAGCTGCCAACTGCATTTAATTCCATTCCCCACCGCTCTCTGGGCCCACCCATCCAGCCAGTGTTTTACCTAGCAAAGTGTATGCCTGAACAAGCCATAGCCAGCCAAATTCTCTAGGAGAATGCTGTGGAAAACAGTGTCAGAGACCTTACTGAAGTCCAGGTAGAAAACGACCCCCAGCCTTTCCCTCATGCACTAGGCGGATCACCTTGACATAGAAGATCAGGTTAGTCAAGCAGGACCTGTCTTTCATGAACCCATGCTGACAGCACCTGGTTACCTGGTTGTCCTGCATGTGCTGCGTGATGGTACTCGAGATGATCTGCTCCATCAGCTTCGCCGACACTGTCAGACTGACAGGTCTATAGTTGCTGGGATCCTCCTTCTGGCCCTTCTTGTAGATAGATGTCACATTTGCTAACCTTCAGTTAAATGGGACTTCTCTGGATAGCCAGGATTGCTGATAGAGGATGAAAAGTGACTTGGTGAGCTCCACCCTCATTGCACATGCTCATTAGTCTTTCCAAGGGTCTTCGGTGGTCTTCTGAGACCCCTGGTGGTCTTCCCATGGTTGTCCTTTTGGCAAACTCTTGGGTTCCTTTGCCATATATGGGTATCTTTGGGCCCAGAGCCTGCAGGTCTTGGTAAACTGGTCCGCAAAGTCTTACTTGGTTAACGTATAAAATTACAGCCCATTGTTTTTAGCTCCCCTCACCTTAACATTCTCTGTTCTTTTAATTATCTTGTTCTTATAACGACCCAATAATCCTACTGATTCTGTATCAATTCCCCCCTTTGAGACTTCCAAAGAAGTTCCTTTGGGAGTCTCGCTTATACATTATAGACTTGATAATATGTTGAGTTATTTGGTCAACACATTTCAGTACAACAAGGAGTTACTAAAGGTAAACACCGTATCATAAAGCAACATAATATACATGTGACAATTATAGCCACAATTATCACAAATAATTTTATTAACCAACTTGTGACATACCGCATGGGTGAACGATGTCATCGATGTATTGCAGATGTGCCGGAGCTCCACCCCTCTCCAGTGCAGTATGGATCAGTCCATGGCAGATGGCAGGGCTGTGTTTCCACCCCTGGGGCAGTCGATTCCAGGTGTACTGGATACCCCTCCAGGTGAAAGCAAACTGCAGCCTGCACTCTGCTGCTATAGGAATAGAGTAAAACACATTAGCAATGTCAGTCGTGGCATACCACTGAGGTGCCTTTGACTCTCTAACCCCCTCTTCCCTCCCTAAACGGGAAGAGAAAAGGGAATGAGGCAGAGAGACTTACGGATTAGAGGAGAAAAAAAACTAGAACAGCTTTAATGAAAATAATGGGAATAATGGTAAAAAGATGAAAGTAAAGAATTATATACAACTATAGATAGTAGCCCGATATCAAACCCGACTTCCTCCCCCGATAGCAATCACCACTGGTGTTGCAGAGCAGGAGGCACTGGGGAAACCCCAGGCTCAGTGGCGGCAGGGAGCTGGATACAGGGAGCTGGATTTGGGAACTCACGATCCGGATCAAAATCAGGAGGTCAGATGGATTCGTCTCTGGACACCGGCCATTGCAGAAAAAGGACAAACAAAAGGGCAAAAAGGGCGAAAAGGGCCGAAACTCTCGTGATCACTCAATTTATACTAGATATGACGTATATGGGATGGAATACTCTCGTTGGTCACCTGTCCTGTCTATTACCCACTGGAGGTGCCACCTTTTACTTCCTTGTGCCCCCCTCTTACTACCCAGTTCATGCGTGGCACACAAGAGTCAGCAGTGACCTTGGTCACTATAGGAATAAGTATAAGCAAGAGCCTTTCGACATACCAGTCCCAGGCAGTGACTGTAAACATCACGTTATCACTGCCAGTAGCAGACACTGTCTGCAAAAACATGCTGCTGACTTCAGAACGTGCAGCCTTTTAGAAGACACTAAAATGAAAAGTAAAAATCACTAAACAGGGCTGGGTTTTTAGCTAAACCCAGGACAACCAGCCAAGTGGCTTCTGCTTAATTTGTATCCCAGTGCTTCCATGTCCCATGACTCAATGCCCTCAGCATAGTCTTCAACAGTCCACTGTATCTTTCAATCTTTCCAGAGGCTTCTGGATGATAGGGGATGTGATACACCCACTCAGTGTCATGTTTCTTGGCCCAGGAATTGATGAGATTATTTCGGAAATGAGTCCCATTGTCTGATTCAATTCTTTCTGGAGTACCATGGCGCCACAAAATTTGCCTTTCCAGGCCTAAGATGGTATTTCGGGCAGTGACATGGTTTACAGGATATGTCTCAAGCCAACCAGTCATTTCTTCTACCATGATGAGTATGTAGCACTTGTTTTGGCATGTTCGTGGCAGCAGTCCCATTTAGTCAATTTGCCAGGCCTCACCATAGTGAAAACCCAGCCACTGCCCTCTGCTCCAGGGAGACTTTTCTCTTGTGGCTTGCTTGCTTGAGGAACATATCTCACATTCATGAGTGACCTGTGCAATGGCCTCCATGGTCAGGTTCACCTCTCGATCACGAGCCCATCTGTATGTAGTGTCTCTCCCTAGATGTCCTGATGTTTCATGGGCCCATCGAGCTACAAACAGCTCACCCTTACGTTCCCAGTCCAGGTCCACCTGAGCTATTTCAATTTTTTCAATTTTTGCAGCCTTATCTACTTGTTCATCATTTTGATGTTCTTCAATGGCCCGGATTTTGGGCACGTGAGCATCTATGTGATGCACCTTCAGAGTCATGTTTTCTACTCGAGTAGCAATATCTTGCCACAATGCAGCCACCCATATGGGTTTACCCCTGCGCTGCCAGTTGGTCTTCTTCCACTGCTGTAACCACCCCCATAGGGCATTAGCCACCATCCAGGAATCAATATAGAGTACTGGCCACTTTTCTCATTCAGCAATCATCAGGGTTAGCTGGATGGCTTTCACCTCTGCAAATTGACTTGACTCGCCTTTTCCTTCAGTGACCTCCACAACTTGTTGCGTGGGACTCCACACAGCAGCTTTCCACCTCCGATGGTTCCCTATCACACGGCAGGATCCATCAGTAAACAAAGCATAGCATCGTTCATTCTCTGGTAGTTCATTCTATGGTGGTGCCTCTTGGGCACGAACCACCTTCTCAGGCACTGCACCAAAATCTCTGCCGTCTGGCCAGTCCATGATCTCTTCCAGGATTCCTGGGTGATTGGATTTTCCCAGTCGAGCTCGTTGTGTGATCAATGCTACCCACTTACTCCATGTAGCACTAGTTGCATGATGGGTAGAGGGGAT
Source organism: Trogon surrucura (assembly GCA_020746105.1). NCBI lineage: Eukaryota > Metazoa > Chordata > Aves > Trogoniformes > Trogonidae > Trogon > Trogon surrucura. The sequence goes on from JAJGST010000022.1 coordinate 1,204,531, forward strand.
ATTCCCCCTGAACATCCAGTGCAACACAGGCAGCCGGGGTGCCAAGAGGAGGGATGCCTCTGTACCAACCACTTCTGAAGCAACTTGAACTCCCTCATATGCTGCCAGAATCTCCTTCTCGGTTGGGGTATAGTTGGCTTCTGATCCTCTGTATCCCCTGCTCCAAAATCCTAAAGGTCGACCTCGGGTTTCTCCTGATGTCCTTTGCCAGAGACTCCAAGTGAGACCATACTCCCCAGCTGCACTGTAAAGTATATTTTGCACTGATGGTCCTGTCCGGATAGGCCCAAGTGCCACTGCACGGGCTATTTCCTGTTTAAGCTGCTCGAAGGTTTGTTGTTGTTCAGGGCCCCACTCAAATTCATTCTCCTTTCGCGTCACTCGGAAAAGAGGTCTCACAAGCTGACTGTAACCTGGAATGTGCATCCTCCAAAACCCCACAAGGCCTAAGAAAGCTTGCCTTTCCTTCTTGATAGTTGGTGGGGACATGGTCGCAATTTTATCACCTACATCCATAGGCACGTGATGGCGTCCATCCTGCCATTTTATTCCTAAAAACTCAATCTCTTGTGCAGGTCCCTTGACCTTGCTTTTCTTTATAGCGAAGTCAGCCTTCAGAAGAATTTCAATTATTCTTTTTCTCTTTTCAAACACCTATTCCGCTTTACTGCCCCACACAATGATGTCATCAATGTATTGCAGATGTTCAGGGGCATCACCTTTTTCCAGTGCAGTTTGGATCAGTCCATGACAGATGTTGGAGCTATGCTTCCACCCCTGGGGTAGTCAATTCCAGGTGTATTAAACACCCCTCCAGGTGAAAGCAAACTGTGGCCTGCACTCTACTGCCAAAGGAATGGAAAAAAACGCATTGGCAATGTCAATTGTAGCATACCACCTGACTGTCTTTGACTCCAGTTCATATTGGAGCTCCAACATATCTGGTACAGCAGCACTCAATGGTGGTGTCACTTCGTTCAGACCACGATAGTCCATTGTTAGCCTCCACCCTCCATCAGACTTTCGCACTGGCCATATGGGACTATTAAAAGGTGAGTGTGTCTTGCTGATCACTCCCTGGGCTTCCAGCTGATGAATCAGCTCATGGATGGGAGCTAGGGAGTCTCGATTTGTGCGATACTGCCGCTGGTGTACTGTCCTGGTAGCAATTGGCACCTGCTGTTCTTCAACTTGCATCAGTCCTACAATGAAGGGATCTTCTGAGAGGTCAGGCAGGGTAGACAGTTGTTTGATCTTCTCTGTAGTCACGGTAGCCACACCAAAAGCCCATCGGTAGTCCTTTGGGTCCTTGAAATACCCTCTCCTGAGGTAGTCTATGCCAAGAATACAAGGGGCCTCTGGGCCAGTCACAACAGGGTGCTTTTCCCACTTGTCCCCTGTTAAACTCACATCAGCCTCCAGCACAGATAATTCTTGGCATCCTCTTGTCACTCCTGAAATCCAAACAGGTTTTGAGCCTCTATGTCTTGATGGTACTAATGTACACTGCGCACCGGTGTCCACCAACGCCTTATACTTCTGTGGGTCCGATGTGCCAGGCCATCGAATCCACACAGTCTAGTATACTCGGTCATCCCTGTCCTCCTCCTGGCCGAAAGCAGGGACTCTCTATTCCTGGTCCTCATTAGAACATTCACCTTTGCAGTGATAGACCAGAAGTCCTCTCATCAGAATCAAGGGACATGACTTCAATTCTTCTTTGTCTGGGAGATCACTGATTATCTTCCTGAGTCCCCACAGCAACTACACTGACTGCCTTCCTATATGTCGCCTTCTTAACTGCTGTCTTTCAGTTCATGCACACTGGCTTCCAGATTAGAGGCAGATTCACCATCCCACTTCCTCATGTCCTCCCCTTGGTCACACAGGAGAAACCAGAATGCTCCACGTGACATACACCTGGGGCTCCCTTTCCCTCCTATTGATATAGGAAAAGACTGGTTTCTTGGAGCACTCCTGGCAGTTGATGCCTTGGCCCGCAGGGATGAGGAGATGCGGAGGTTGTCTTCAAAGTTTTGCAGCCAAGAAGACACTCTTTCCACAGTTGCTATATCCATACCTGTGCAATATATCATTGCCAAGTTGTTGGAATATGACTCTGGAGCACCTTGAATCACCTTTCTCCACATGGCCCGTGTGCATGGGACATCCTCTGGATCTGTGGGGGCTTCTTCATTGTCTAGATCACTGTAGATGACTTCCAACACACCTAGTTCTCTCAGGTACTGGATGCCTTCATCTGCAGTAGTCCACTTTTCTTGGAAATTTGAAAGATCTTCCTTGAACGGATATCTTGCCCTTACACTTGAGAGGAGCCATTTCCAAAGACACCAAATACCTGCTTCCTTTCCAATTCCTTTTTCAATTCCCCGATCCCTAGCAAGGGATCCCAGTTGTTGGGCTTCTCCACCATCTAGTTGCTGACTGTCAGCCCCGCTATCCCAGCATCAGAGCAGCCAGGCAGGAATCCGCTCACCAGGCTGGCGGCTGTAATCTTTCCTCATATCTCAGAGTTCTGATGAAGTCAGGGACCGGGTAGTTTCTGTTTCTTGTTTGATTTCTTTCACTCTTTCTGATTCCCCAGTCAGAGGATCAATTTCTTGCTCAGGCTCCTCCTCTTCTTCCTCCCTTACTAATCGACCATATGGAGCTGTTGACTTTCTTGTCCACATTTTTGTCTTCACTACTGGGGCAATTACTGTAGTCGTTGTTTGAGTTCCTGCCTCAACCATGGTGTCTTCAGCTGAAGTTTGGGTGCCTGCCTCAACCATTGCCCTTTGAGAATACTGAACCGTGGCTCGATAGGCACAGGCTAAGCCCCACTACAACGCTAGGAGTTGCTGGTTTTCATTGGGGTAGGTGAGGCACCCTTCTATCAGGTGGCATGTCAATTTAGTAGGGTTGCTCACCTGTTCAGGGGTGATGTCGCAGGCTATGAGAGGTGATAACCGTCCTAGGAATCTGCCCAAGTCCTTCCACACACCCTGCCACCCAGGGACCAGCTGTTTCAAGGCACACTTCAGTATGTCCTCACCCAAAGATTGTCTCCTTTTATGTCAGGATGAAAACAGATTCCACAAAGCCCATAGTATACTAATAACAGTAACTAGTAGTACCACAGAGCTTAAGCAAGGATGAACAAGGACCCTGGGAGCCTTCATAATAAAGTCATTCACATCAAACTCATGTAGGCAGAGGGAGATGTATTCCTTCACTCTCTCCACAAGATAGCTCCCGCAGCACAGCAGGGCTGTAACCACCAAAACAAAACACACATTCATTGTTTGTTTCAGCATGTTCTCAAGCAGAGCTAAACAAAATGATAAGCAGTGCTGCCAGCAAGCTCTGCATCCTGCCCAGGAACTTGCCACTTAATAACTACTCTAGCTATAGCAAGCTTAGCACAGAATTGCTCTTGTCTTGCCCCATGCTGGGCATCAAAAAGAACTGTGATGGTTTGGCCCTGGCTGGAGGCCAGGAGCCCACCAAAGCTGCTCTATCACTCCCCTTTTAGATGGACAGGGGAGAGGTAAGATGTAACAAGAGGCCCGTGGGTAAAGATAAAAAGCAGTTTAATGCAGGAATAGCAAATGCCGTGCGCGGAAGCAAAGCAAAACAGAACAAAGATTATTCTCTACTTCCCATTGGCGGGCGATGTCCGACCACTTTCCCAGGAAGCAGGGTTCCAGTATGCATAGCGGTTGCTCTGGAGGACAAACACAAACAGCAAATGCCCCCCCACTTCCCTCTGCCTTCTCGCTTTTATATCTGAACTGATGTCATATGGTATGGAATACCCCTTTGGTCAGTTTGAGTCAGCTGGCCTGGCTGTGTCCTCTCCCAAGATGTTGCCCACCCCCTGCCTGTTGTTGGGGGAATGTTGGAAAACCACAGCCTCGGTGGTGTGTGAGCAATGCTTAGCAGTAGCCAAAACACTGGGGTGCTATCAACACCCTTCTATCTACCACTCCAAAAAACACAGCACTGAGAGAGCTGCTGTGGGAAGATTAACTCCACCTCAGCCTGACCCAATACAACTCTCAAAGAAAAGATTTGACATGCTCTCAGCTGTGCCAGATGGAATTTAAACTACTCGGGCAATATATCAGAGCCCAGTTGCATCTAAATAGCTGGCAAAATATTCTGAGTCTGATTGGTGTTTGCCGCTCTTTGCCCCACGTTGGGTGCTACTAAATCTGTTGTGGATTAGGGCTGGGCCAGCCACTAAATGTGGACAGATGCTCTCTAACCCCCTCTTCCCCCCTAAAATGGGAAGGAAAAGGGAATGAGGCAGAGAGACTTACGGGTTCGAAAAGAAAAACTAAAACAGCTTTAATGAAGCAATAATGGAAATAATAGTGAAAAGATAAAAATAAAGAACTATATACAACGAAATATAAGCCCAATATTGAAACCAACCCCCCCACCGACAGGAATCCCCACTGATGCTGCAGAGCAGGCAGCACTGGGGAAGTCCCAGGTTCAGCGGCAGCAGGAGCTGGATACAGGGAAATGGATTCGGGAACTCAGGATCCGGATCAAAATCAGGAGATCAGATGGAGCCCTCCTTGGACACCGGCCATTGAGGAAAGAGAGGCAAGAACTCTTGTGATCACTCAATTTATATTAAATATGACATATATGGGATGGAATACTCTCGTTGGTCACCTGTCTTGTCTATTACCCCCTGGAGGTGCAACCTTTTACTTCCTTGTGACCCCTCTTACTACCCGTCACTCCCAGCGTGGCACACAAGAGCCAGCAGTGGCCTTGGTCACTATAGGAATAAGTATCAGCCAGAGCCTTTCTGCATCCTAGTCCCAGGCAGTGACTGTAAACATCAGGTGTTATCACTGCCAGTAGCACACACTGTCTGCAAAAACTTGCTGCTAACTCCAGAACGTGCAGCTTTTTATAAGAGACTAAACTGGAAAGTAAAAATCACTGAACAGAATTGGTGTTTTTTAGCTAAAATCAGGACAGTTAGATACCACTGGATGTATGTCTTGGACTATTGAATTTATAGCCCTTAAATCTTGTACCAATCTGTATTCATAGAATTCATACAATTCATAGAATGGCCTAAGTTGGAAGGGACCTTAGAGATCATCTAATCCAACCTCCCTGTCATGGGCAGGGATGCCTCTCAACTAGATCAGGCTACTCAAGGCTATGTCCAACTTGGTCTTGAACACCTCCAGGGAGGGAGCAGCCACAACTTCTCTTGACAATTTATTCCAAAGTCTTGCCACCCTCGTACTGAAGAATTTCTTCCTAAAATCCAATCTAAATCTATTCTCCTTCAACTTAAACCCATTTCCCCTTGTCCTATCAGTGGACACTCTTGTAAAAATTCCCTCTCCAGCCTTCCTGTAGTTTCCCTTCAGGTACTGGAAGGCAACTATTAGGTCCCCCTGAAGTCTTCTCTTCTCCAGGCTGAACAATCCCAGTTTCCTCAGTCTGTCCTTGTAGCAGAGGTGCTCCAGCCCCTGGATCATCTTTGTGGCCCTCCTCTGAACATGCTCCAACAGATCTATGTCCCTCTTATGGTGGGGACACAGATCTGTTAGATTCTCCATTTCCTGGTTTCTTTACGGATAGGACTGGAATATTATATTCAGATTCACTTTCCACTAGTAGTACACATTTCATTTTAGATACCCTACGTTTCACAGCTAGCTGGGCCGGCAACACAGTGTTGCAGAATTAAGACTTTCATCCTTGAGCTCTTTTCTAAACAAGTACATAACTCTTGCTTGCTAATAATCAAAAGAGACCGTGACCAGCCAAGTATAGCTCATGTTGGGAGTTTGCTCGTGAGAATGGTCAGATATGATGCTTCTTGTACACAAGATGTGCATGGGAGTAAATGGGAGAGTATGATCAAAACAGGCCTGGGAAAGTCTGTTCTCCCTGTGTGATAACAGAGTGATTGAAGGAGTACATGAGCGAATAACAATCCTGGCTGCATAGTCTGGTCTCCTGTTTGTGACCCATAAACAGTGCTTCTTACTAATAAACCTTGTCTTAGCTTCTCTCAAGAGCTGAGTCCGTGCCTTTCAGCCCACTGCAAATGGTGCCCAATGTGGGGCTCGACAATTGAACTATTCAGCCAGAGATGGCTCCTGGACAGAAACTAGACAAATAAACGACTCAGCCAAAGACAGGACCCAAACAGGGACCTGAGAAATTATTCCGCAGCAAACAGTATCTGAACAGGCACCTGACAAACTTTGGCTCCCAAACAGAAGTTCAACAAGTCAAATACTCCGGCGGCAGCTCCGTGGTTGAACAGAGTAAAGCAGAAAACAGGCAGTGTGCACACCTTTCTCAGACGCCTTGGGTAAGTCTCATGACATGGTAATCATGGGGCAGTCTAGTTCCAAAGAGCACAAGCTCTATGCAGAAGTATTACAGCGTATATTATGTGAACAAGGATTTAAAGTACCGACTTCTTGGGTACTGCAATTGCTTCTATGGATTAAGGAATATTGTAACAGGTTTCCTAATTCAGGCTCTTATGATACAAAATTGTGGGCAAAGGCTAGTGAGGAATTGCAGATTAAGAAAGATTTGCAGTTTGAGATACCAGATGAGTTAGTTATTACGTGGCGGACAGTTTACACTACTTTAACTGGATTACAGCCTGCCAAGGAACTCCTGCAAGCAGCAGGAACAACCGCTTCTGCTGAACCCTTAATTTGCATTGATCAGGACACGGCAGAGCATGTTTGTGACAAAGTGTCCATGGATCCATGTGACCCTGATACTCTTGATCTTGAAAAGGAGTCAGACTTATACTCATCTATAAAGTCAATTAAAACTGTGGCAGCGGAATGTCTAACAGCAGAACAAACTCTGAAAAATAAATCACAGCTGCCCTCTCCTATCAGTATTTCAAATCCACCTTCAACAATTGCTCGAGCGGCACCACCAAACCCAGGGGCAGAGCCATTCTTAAAGGAATTTTTAGAGCATCCTTTGATGTCTGTGTTGGCACCTCCCTATAAACCTGCTGTTGAGAAAGTAAAGGAGGAAGCTATTAAGAAAGACAATTTCGCTATGTGGATGGCATGTCCTGTGCTGTATCAGCCAAACCGACCTCCCGAATATCAGCAATTCACATATGAGATTGTTAAAGAAGTACGGAAGGCCATATGAGAATGTGGGCTGCAGAATAATTATACCATGAATTTGTTGCAAACAACTGGAGAATCTCATACTATGACACCATATGATTGGAAATCTCTGATGAGATTGGTTCTGAGTGCAGCACAGTATACTGTTTGGTGGGCAGAGTATAGGGAATTTGCTACGGTTCAGACTATGGATAATAATGCGAATTTAATCCCAGGTGATATGGCAGAATATATGGGAGAAGGACAATATGACACGCCGCAAGCTCAAGAAAATTTAGCAAGGCCAATCTTACAACAAGTAACTACATCAGCAATGAAAAGTTTGAGGGATATCACTGGAGTTTGAGGGATATCACTGGAGTAATCAGTGTTGGTCTAGATTTGACAAACAGGGAAACCGGATTCAGGGAAACGGGCAATGGGGCGCGAGACCTGGTGCCCCTTCATACAACAGGGTCTGTTGTGTACACATGGTGCCTTCACCAGCACCGTGGGTAACACCATGTCAGCAACATCAGTGTTGCAGGTTGCAAGGCCCGACAGCAAACGGACAGTCGCAGACCTCACCACCAGCACAGCAGGCAGTGCAGGGCTGGATCTGACCTCCACCACCGATACAGTCTTAAATGACAGCTCAGTGAAGCTGATTGATACAGGGATATATGGACCATTGCTGTGTGGTTTTGTGGGTCCTGTGATTGGTAGATCCTCAGTGAGTAAACAGGGCTTATTTATTGTTCCTGGAGTCATTGATTCTGACTGTTTAGGGGAAATTAAAGTTATGGTTTGGACTCCTTCTCCTCCATGTACTATACTAGGGGCGCAGAAGGTGGCACAATTGCTGCTTTTGCCTTATGTTCTTCCTAAAGCTAATTCTACCATCCGAGGGAACAAAGGATGGGGTAGTACAGACATGCCACAAATTTCATGGAATCAAAAGGTTACAACAGATCGACCAGTATTATCCTTAACCATTGAGGGACTACCATTTACTGGACTAATTGATACTGGTGCTGATGTCTCTATCATCAAAAAAACAGGACTGGCCTTCGCAATGGTCCCTATCTCCTGTTGCTGCTGCAGTTAGTGATATTGGAGGTATGCAAGTACCTTTGCAAAGCTGCAAAACTTTGCATGTTATAGGTCCAGAAAATAAGACAGCTACTTTACGACCATTTGTTCTTGACATTCCCTTTACTTTAAGGGGACGAGATCTTTTGTCATAGTGGGGAATGACTTTGTTTACAATGATGGCAAATTTATCCCAAGGGTCACTGATTCAAAGCCCCGACTCAAACTCACTTGGTTAACATCAAAGCCTGTTTGGGTTGATCAGTGGCCCCTGAAAGGGGAAAAATTGCAAGTAGCAGAGAAAATAGTAGTAGAGCAAGTTCAGCTTGGGCATTTAGTTCCATCAACTAGTCCATGGAACACTCCTATTTCTGTTATTCCGAAAAAATCCAGGAAATGGCGATTGTTACAAGATTTACGTGCCATAAATGCTGTCATGCAACCAATGGGACCCCTTCAACCAGGGGTTCCCAGTCCTGCAATGATCCCTATTGATTGGAATCTTTATATAATAGATCTGAAAGATTGTTTTTTTGCCATCCCTTTGCACCCTGATGATTGTCAGTATTTTGCTTTTTCACTGCCATCTGTTAACAATCAGGCACCTATGAAACGATATCAATGGACGGTGCTGCCACAAGGTATGATGAATAGTCCAGCAATTTGTCAAACTGTCGTAGCTGGGGCACTCCAACCTACACGAGATCGTTATGCTGATGTATTAATTTATCATTACATGAATGATATTCTCATTGCTGCAGCTGCGACTATTGAATTGCAAGCAGCTGTATCACATTTACTTGCGTCTTTACAAATGTTTGGTTTGCATATTGCACATGATAAAATTCAGTCTGAGCCACCATGGAAATATCTCGAATGGCTATTGTTTGTACGCTCTATTAAGCCACAACAACTCTCTGTTGTAAATAATATCTCTACCCTAAAAGATTTACAGAAACTGCTGGGAACCATAAACTGGATTTGCCCTATGTTAGGGGATATCTACTGCTGAGTTGCCTCACTGATTTGATACTCTTAAAGGAAACCCTGAATTGACATCCCCTCAGATCCTTTCTCCTGAGGCAGAGAGACAACTGACTTTGGTGTTACGCAGAATTTGACAACTACAAGGGGGAAGAGTAAATCCTTTATTGCCTCTGGATTACTTTGTGATCCATACACAGTTTCAACCATATGGTTTATTTGGGCAGTATGACATACAGACAGATAAACTTGTACCTTTAGAACGGATTTTTCTTCCTCACACTTTTACAAAGACAGTTACAACTCCTTTGGAAATGCTGATAGCGGTAATCCAAAAGGGTCACCTCCGCATTCAACAACTAGGAGGACGAGATCCAGATAATATATATTTTCCAGGTAACAAGGAAACATTCGTTCAGCTAATGAAGGATAGTCTGTCTTTCCAGGCAGCAATGGCTGATTATCTTAATAAGGTTTCCTTCACTCTACCTTCTAATAAGCTGTTACAGTCCTTGGCTGTGTTACAATTCCAGCTGTGTAAGATCTTAACACAACAGCCTTTGTTAAATGCCAGAACTGTATTTACAGACGAGTCTAGTAAGACACATCGTGCAGTGATAACTTGGAAAGATGGGGATCAGTGGTCTGTACGGGTTGAATCAGTTGAAGGTTCTACGCAAATAGTTGAGCTCAGTGTTATACGACTAGCTTTGCATACCTTTTCTGAGGAACCACTCAATATAGTTTCTGACTTGCAGTATGTTGTGGGGGTTATTCAAAGGACTGAAGCTGCCTTTTTGAAAGAGATTTCTAACAAACAGCTGTTTTCTCTCTTAGTGGAATTAAGCCACATGATAATGAATAGGTTATACCCCTGTTTCATAGTACATGTTCACTCCCACACCTCCTTACCTGGTCCTATAACCAGAGGTAATGCTGTCGCTGATCATTATACTCAATCTTGCTGTGCTATGAATATAGTTATATGGCAGTTTGAACAGGCTCATCTATCGCACAATTTTTTCCATCAAAATGCAACTGGTCTACAAAAGGAATTTAATCTTACTCGATCACAGGCACGGGATATTGTCTGTGCTTGTGCTGACTGTCAGTCACACTCCTATCCCCCATTACAGGATGGCGTAAATATTCGTGGTCTATCCTCTAATGATATATGGCAGACAGATGTTACTCATTATGCTCCTTTTGGCAGATTGCGTTTTGTGCATGTTACTGTTGATACTTTTTCAGGTTTTTTAGTTGCTTCCGCTGCAACTGGGGAAAAAGCATGGGATGTCAGGTGACACTGGATACGTTGCTTTGCAATCATGGGTGTATCACAACTTATTAAGACCTACAACGGTCCTGCATATACATCTCAATCTATTGCACTTTTCTTCCAGCAATGGGGTATTTGGAATGTTACAGGGATTCCACATAATCCTACAGGTCAGGCAATAATAGAACTTGCGCATCAGAGTCTGAAAGCAAGGTTACGTAAACAAAAAAGGGGAAGTATGGTTCTCACTCCGCAAGAACAATTAGACATGGCTACTTGTGGTGGTTTAAGCCGAGTGACCAGCTGGGAGAGACAAAGAACCATGTGGTCACTCTCTCACTCGCTCACCCCTGCCAGGAGTGAGGGGAAGAGCCCGGAGAGAGCAGGAGGCGGAGGATGGTGGAGTTGAGATAAAAACAGTTTGCTTTAATGGTGAACATAAATGATAACAATAACAGTGAAGTGACAGTAACGTTTAACCAGATATAACGCGAGTAACATGTAACGCGGATCTCACCACCCGGAACCCAGCGACGCGCCCGGACGGAGAACCGGAAAGAGAGCGTGACCCCCACCGACCAGCCCCCTCTAAATACCCGGAGCATGACATCACGATGGTATCGAATATCCTCCATTTGGCTAGCGACTAGTTTGATTCAGCTACTAGCCCCTTTTACTGAGAATTAACCCTATCCTAGCTGAACCCGGTACATTATCCACCCCTTATTCTATGCCATCTACGTCATGCTCAGATCATACACTTTACATTTATCATTAGCTTTCTTGTTATATATACATGCACATATACACAGATATCATTCTCTTAATCTATACACTCCCTTCCAGTATATTCCTTGAGTTCATGGCTTCGAGGTTCCATTCATTGTAACAGTTCCTTAGGGTAGGAGAGAATGGTGCTTGATTGTGGTATACTTCATCCAGAACTCACACTGTATTTTGCACAGTCTGTGCCCACAGTCTTAAGCTTGAAAAAAAAACCATCGTCTTAGGAAAGTCACTGGGCGCCACCTGCTGGTTCTATAGGTGCTCTTCTGGGGCTCAAATCTTGGGTATGTGGGCATCTACATGATGTACTTTCACAACCAGGTTCTCCACCCGGGCAGCAATATCCTGCCACAGTTCGGCAGCCCACATAGGCCTACCCCTGCGTTGCCAGTTATTCTGCTTCCACTGCTGTAACCACCCCCACAGAGCATTTGCCAGCATGCACGAGTCAGTGTAGAGATAGAGGACTGGCCACTTTTCCCGCTCAGCAATATCTAAAGCCAGTTGAATGGCTTTTACCTCTGCAAATTGACTCGATTCATCCTCCCCTTCAGTGGCTTCAGCAACTTGCCGAGTAGGGCTCCATACAGCAGCCTTCCATCTTCGATGCTTTCCCACAATGCGACAGGACCCATCAGTGAACAGAGCGTACCGCTTCTCATCCTCCGGTAGTTCGTTATATCGTGGTTCTTCTTCTGCACGTTTCACTTCCTCCTGCCGTGACACTTCAAAATCCTTGCTTTCTGGCCAGTTTGTAATTGCCTCCAGAATTCCTGGTCGATTAGGGTTCCCCATTCGGGTCCGCTGTGTGAGCAGTGCCATCCATTTACTCCACGTGGCATCAGTCGCATGATGTGTAGATGAGGCCCTCCCTCTGAACATCCAACCCAAAACTGGAAATCGGGGTACCAAAAGGAGTAATTTCTAAATTGGAAATCGGGGAACCAAAAGGTTCCTCTTGAAGGAACCTCTAAGTCATACTCACAAGTGAGTGACTCCGATCGAGAACAGAGGCGCCCTGCCTCCAGCCAGGTGGAGGAGAGGGACAATTGGGTCTACTGGACTGTGTGGATCCGATGGCCTGGCACGTCAGCTCCACGGGATTACAAGGCTCTGATAGACACAGGCGCACAGTGTACCTTGATGCCATCAGGATATAGAGGGGTAGAACCAGTCTGTATTTCTGGGGTGACAGGGGGGTCCCAGCAACTGACTGTACTGGAAGCTGAAGTAAGTCTGACTGGAAATGAGTGGCATAAACACCCTGTTGTGACTGGCCCAGAGGCTCCGTGCATTCTTGGTATAGACTTCCTCAGGAGCAGGTACTTCAGGGATCCAAAGGGGTACCGGTGGGCCTTTGGCATAGCTGCTTTGGAGGCAGAGGAAATTAAACAGTTGTCCACTTTGCCTGGTCTCTCAGAGGACCCTTCTGTGGTGGGTTTATTGAGAGTTGAAGAACAAGTACCATTTGCTAACTCGACGGTGCATCGGCAGCAATATCGCACCAACCGAGACTCCCTGGTTCCCATCCATAAGCTGATCCGTCAGCTGGAGAACCAAGGGGTTATTAGCAAAACTCGCTCACCCTTTAACAGCCACATATGGCCAGTGCGGAAATCTAACAGGGAATGGAGACTAACAGTGGATTATCGTGGCTTGAATGAAGTTACGCCGCCATTGAGTGCTGCCATGCCAGACATGCTCGAGCTTCACTGTGAGCTAGAATCGAAGGCTGCCAAATGGTCTGCCACCATTGATATCGCCAATGCGTTTTTCTCGATCCCTCTGGCAGCAGAGTGCAGGCCACAGTTTGGCTTTACTTGGAGGGGTATCCAGTACACTTGGCATCGACTGCTCCAGGGGTGGAAACATAGCCCCACCATTTGCCATGGACTAATCCATGCTGCACTGGAACAGGGGGAAGCTCCAGAACACCTGCAGTACATTGATGACATTATTGTATGGGGCAATACAGCGGAAGAAGTTTTTGAGAAAGGGAGGAAGATAATTCAAATCCTTCTGAAAGCCAGTTGTGCCATAAAACGTAGTAAGGTAAAAGGGCCTGCGCAGGAGATTCAATTTTTGGGAGTAAAGTGGCAAGATGGACGCCACCAGATTCCCATGGATGTGATTAACAAGATAGCAGCTATGTCTCCACCAACTAGTAAAAAGGAGACACAGGCATTCTTAGGCGCAGTGGGATTTTGGAGGATGCACATCCCAAGTTACAGCCAGATTGTGAGCCCTCTTTTCCAGGTGACCCAGAAGAAGAACGATTTTAAACGGGGCCCTGAACAGCAACAAGCCTTTGAGAAGATAAAACAGTCTGGACAGGACAAGCTGTTCAAAATGTGCTTTACACTGCAGCTGGTCAGAACGGCCCTGACTGGAGTCTCTGGCAGAGGGCACCAGGGGAGACCCGAGGCCGACCCTTAGGGTTTTGGAGTTGGGCATACCGAAGATCTGAGTCCCGCTACACTCTCACTGAGAAGGAGATACTGGCAGCGTATGAAGGAGTCTGAGCTGCCTCAGAAGTAATTGGTACTGAGGCACCACTCCTTTTACTACCCCGATTGCCAGTTTTGGGTTGGATGTTCAGAGGGAGGGCCTCATCTACACACCATGCGACTGATGTCCACATACCCAAGAATAGAGCCCCAAAAGAGCACCTAAACAACCAGCAGGTAGATCTGGCTGCTAAGATCCAGGTGTCTCAGGTGGACTTGGACTGGCAGCACAAGGGTGAATTGTTCATAGCTCGGTGGGCCCATGACTCCTCAGGCCATCAGGGAAGGGATGCGACACACAGATGGGCTCGTGATCGAGGGGTGGACCTGACCATGGATGCTATTGCACAGGTTATCCATGAATGTGAAACGTGTGCTACAATCAAGCAGGCCAAGCGGGTAAAGCCTTTGTGGTATGGAGGGCGATGGATGAAATACAGATATGGGGAGGCGTGGCAGGTTGACTATATTACGCTCCCACTAACCCGTCAAGGCAAACACCATGTACTCACAATGGTGGAGACGACCACCGGATGGCTGGAGACATACGCTGTGCCCCATGCCACTGCTCGGAACACCATCTTGGGCCTTGAGAAGCAGGTACTGTGGCGACACGGCACTCCGGAGAGGATTGAGTCGGATAATGGGACTCATTTCCGGAACAGCCTCATTGACACCTGGGCCAAAGAGCACGGCATTGAGTGGGTGTACCACATCCCATATCATGCACCAGCCTCTGGAAAGGTTGAACGGCACAATGGACTGCTAAAGAGTACATTGAGAGCAATGAGTGATGGAACTTTCAAACACTGGGACACAAATTTAGCAAAAGCCACATGGTTAGTAAACAATAGAGGATCTTCCAATCGAGCCGGGCCTGCCCAGTCAAAACTCCCAGCTACTGTGGATGGAGATAAAGTCCCTGTTGTGCGTATGAGGAACATGTTGGGGAAGACGGTGTGGGCTAGCCTTGCCTCAGGCAAAGGCAAACCCATCCGTGGGGTTGCTTTTGCTCAGGGACCTGGGTGTACTTGGTGGGTGATGCAGAAGGATGGGGATGTTCGGTGTGTACCCCAAGGGGATTTAACTTTGGGAGAGAATAGCCAGTGGACTAAATCACGTGATGTTAACTGATAAATTACCCTGCCAATGTATGTCATCACTGCTGCTGTGGAACAGGCTGCCCAGAGAGCTTGTGGAGTCTCCTTCTCTGGAGACATTCAAGATCTGCCTGGACACGTTCCTATGTAACATAATCTAGGTGTTCCTGCTCTGGCAGGGGGATTGGACTTGATGATCTTTCGAGGTCCCTTCCAATCCCTGACATTCTGTGATTCTGTGATTCTGTGATTCTGTGATGTGTCATGTCAATTAATATTACAGTAAGAACGACCCAGACCAGCAAAGGATAGACTATGATGAAAACGAGGGAAGGACAGCGATAAGGGAACCTGAGGTGGCGCCCAGTGACATCCCTACGACGACATTTTTCAAGCTTCAGACCGTGGGCACAGACCATACCAAATACAGCGTGAGTTCTGGATGAAGTATACCACAATCAAGCACCATTCTCTCCTACCCTAAGGAACTGTTACAATGAATGGAACCTCGAAGCCATGAACTCAAGGGATATACTGGAGGGAGTGTATAGATTAAGAGAATGATATCTGTGTATATGTGCATGTGTGCATATATGTGTATATATAACAAGAAAGCTAATGATAAATGTAAAGTGTAAGATCTGAGCATGACTTAGATGGCATAGAATAAGGGGTGGATAATGTACTGGGTTCAGTTGGGATAGGGTTAATTTTTAAATAGAGGGGGGTTAGTCAGGAATAGCTCAACCAGACTAGTTGCTAGTCAAAGGGATATTTGATACCATCGTGAGGTCATGCTCGGGGTATATAGAGGGAGCTGGTCGGTCCGTGGTCTCTCTCTGGTTCTCAGTCCAGGCGCGTCGCTGGGTTCCGGGTGGTGAGATCCGCGTTACATGTTACTCGCGTTATATCTGGTTAAACGTTACTGTTATTTCACTGTTATTGTTACCATTTATGTTCACCATTAAAACAAACTGTTTTTATCTCAACCCCACGAGGCTCTGCCTGCGGCTCCTTTCGGGCTCTTCCCCTCACTCTTGGTAGGGGGGAGCGAGCGAGTGAGCGACCACGTGGTTCCTTTGTTTCCTTCCCGTGGGTAACTCGGCTCAAACCACGACACCTGGTAAGTTCAGTATCTCTGGATACTGAATCACAAGCATAAAAACTGGCACTTGTTGTCTGGCTGTTGCTTTTGCTGTGGCATCAACTAAGGCATTTCCCCAGGTGACCGGATTATCCTTCAGGGTCTGGGCTGCACCTCAGGTAATGATTGCTTCGGTTCTCTCTGAATCTATTAACTTCTCTCCTTCTTTCAGGATAAATCCTAAGTATTTTACTTCTGTTTGGCACAGCTGTAACTTAGATGGAGATGCACAATGTCCCTTTTCTGGCAATTTTGTACATAAGTGTATTGTGTTCCATATTTTTGAGGGTTAGGGCGGTCCACTGTAGGTATATAATTTTTTGTCTTTTGCACTCTTCCCATATGGTTAGCTAGACAGATTTTCTAAGTGAATTGAAGGAAAACAGAATCTCTCAACTCAAATAAAGCTTTAAAAACCCCTAACCTCAACAATACAGTTAATATTCTTCTACTCCAAAAACTGGACCTGGTGTTTGTCAACATGCTGAATTGTGATTTTATCATAGCAGAAGGTTTGTGGCTTTTAATGACCACCCAGTTTAGGGAATTCTTTGCATAGGCATTTTACAAGATGACTGAGTCCAGAAATTTGTTTGGAAATACTGAAAGCAGAATTAAAACCTCTTTCCCCATGGTCTTCATATTTTATGATGAGATATAATTGAAATCATAGAATTGAAATTCTATGATTCTATGAAAGAGGATTTAGCAGAGTAATTGAGTAATTAAGTATGTGGTTGATTCAAAACTCTGAAATCCCATTGTTTTTTATTTTGCTGATTTGGGAAACTTCAGCATATGGTTGAAGCATTTCTGTAAGTTCTTTGTTGTTTTGAGGCCAAAAGTTCAACAAAAAACCTATTTTTTTAAAGAAGATATTAATTTTTGTCTTTCCATGCATAGCCCAAATGTAAGTTTTAATTAGTCTTTCATTGTAAGTAACCTGCTGAACAGGATCAAGAAGTATTCACATTTTTAAACCACAAAGACATACCTCTATATAACTGCAGCTACTCCTTTAGCTTATTTGTCATCACTTGAATGATTTTTTTTTTTTTGTTTAGGTGTGCTTGTTATTGTGCTCTGTTAGTCCTGGCTTTGCTGTAAACCTTGTAACAAACTGGAAAATCCTGGGACAAATTTACAGGGATTTCCAGTGACTCTCTAAGACTGGCATGGCTGTTCAAAGGCAGCAGCTTCTGCTGGTTCCAGGGAGTTTTTTTGGGTCATGGTGAAGCTATGGAGGGGATGTACAACACCCATCTATTCCTGAGGTGTAGGGATGGGCTAATCTGAGGCTAGCATCACATAAGGGTTATGTGGATTTAATTACCTAAGGATAGGAGTCTAATCACCTTGGACACCCTCATCTGGCCTCCAGCTGCCTCTCCAGAAGGGCAGAAATCTCCTGTAGGTCATAGCTGTCAGCCATGGGCAAACATCTTAGAAATATCCTAAATTAGCATCCGATTCACCTGAAGGGCGTGATATGTATAACTCAGATGTCCCTTAGCGTGCAAAGACGGTGGATACATCCCAGGGCATGTTGGCAACAGCTCTGACAACTTAATGCAATTATGTGTGACAGAGTTATAGATATTAAATGTATTAGAAATCCTCCATCATGTTCAAGTGCTGCAGGGAACTGATCTCAAGACTTAGCACTCGAAGCTGCTGTCCCAGAACAGCGTATGTGGGAACTGATGACTGGTTTCACTTCTCATTTACCAGCTGGCAGCCAACACTTAGCAAGTCTAATTCAGAAAGTAAGGCTGGAAAACACTCATATGAGAAGCCTTCTCACACTTGTCAGAAGTGTGAGCACTTTGTCATGCAACCAGTGCAGAAATGGGTCAGAAATTAAGATTTTTTTAATGTTAATGCTCCTTCAAAATTCAAAGCAAATAATCTTTTCTATTTAAGTGACTGCTGTTGGCAGGGCTTCCACCAGCATTTTTATAGGGAAGAATACTTGGAATTAGTTGCCATGCAGCAGTGTTGTGTACTATATACTACTTGTTTCCTTTCTCAGCATGTAAAGGCAGCCAGCACCGCCTTATGAAGGTTGCTGGCATGTCTGTAGCATCTGCAATGCATCAGTGGGCAGGGAGCAGTGGGTTGGAGCACTCTGAGGAGGGCTGTCCCAGGAGGAAGCATTCTGGCTACATCAAATCAAAGAGCTCCAGTCCTCACCTGGCTCTGTCTCAGTGACCTGGGCACCCACCAGCTGCCTTCTTGTATCCCTGCTGTGTTCAAGAACCAAACACAGGTGTGGGTGATGAAAGGACCTGGAATCTGCAATATATCACAGTGGATATGTGATGCTAAATCCTTAAGTGTTTTTTGTGGTTATATTTATGTTGTGTTTTGATTGTAGGCCCACTCAAAATCCAGTGCAGAGGGAATGCAGGAGCAATATATTTATAAGTAAAAGAGAACCAGAGAATTATTCTTGGCCCAGCAAATACAAGTTTGTGCTCAGGGTGTGGTGTTACATGTGGGTCTGCAGTAACTCAGCAACCTCCACATGCCCAAACTGCTGTCCTGCATCCTGCCTCCATGCCAGAGATGGACCTGCAAGACTGGGCCATCAGGCTTCTGCTTGCTCCTTGGCTGAGCTTCCTAAGATCTGTTCAGCCCGACTGTCCTGCAGCATCAGACTGGAGGTTGTTCACTATTCTTCTGAGCCTGTGGATCTAAAAATGATCATTAGCTTTACTGTCCTCTACCTTGGGAGTGGAGCAGCTGAGAGCTTTTACGGAGCTAAGCAGGCATTGCTCCCTGCAAAAAGCTTTAGGACATCAAGGGTCAACAGGTGCAAGCTGAAGGATAGGAGGTTCCATAAAGACATTAGAAAAACTTTTCACTGTGAGGGTGACAGAGCACTGGAACAGGCTGCCCAGGGAGGTTGTGGAGTCTCCTTCTCTGGAGACATTCAAAACCCACCTGGACGCGTTCCTGTGTGACCTACTGTAGGTGATCCTGCTTTGGCAGGGGGATTGGACTAGATGATCTTTCAAGGTCCCTTCCATCCCCTAACATTCTGTGATTCTGTGATAACGTAAGGCTGGTGAAGACGACTGCAGGTACGCTCAAGTGACTTGCACCTGAGATGTCAGAAAACACACACATCATACCAGATTACTGCTTGGCCTTGTGTGCTCGACAAGTAGCACACGCATAATTAGATAACAGAGGACTGGGATAGATGCGGGGGCATCTCTCATGTCCCTGCCCTGCAAAGCTATTGTGTGAGTCCTGGGAACTCAGGCAGAGCAGCAGGTAAAACATAACAAAGCCGTAGGATAAATAGTGCCTGCTTGCCAGCAAGGAGAGATCTCCTTGTGCCTGCGCTGATGCTTGTCGAGCTGCTCGTGGGATCGCTGCCTGTGTGCCTCATCTGGGGGCTGCTGCGAGGATTCTTCAGATTCTCAGGTAGAGAGAATAAATCTACTCTTTGCATTTCAGCCATGGTTTGTGGTTGTTCCTGCATCCTGCCTGTTTTGGCCCACACAGCCAGCCACTAAACATTGACAGATGCTCTCTAAGCCCTCCCTTTCCCCAAAAGGAAAGGGAAAGGGAACGACACAGAAAGACTTATGGATCGGAAAAGTGTCGAGTATTAGGGCTAGGCTGACCGCTGAACTAAAACAGCTTTAATAAATCAATAATAATACTAATAAGGGAATACTGAAAATAATTAAATATATACAAAATCAATATCAATCCCAACTCCCCCTCCCAAAAGCAATCAGCACTGATGCTGCAGAGCAGGCAGGCACCAGGAAGCTCCAGGCTCAGCAGCAGAGGGGAACTGGACACAGGAGCTGGATTTTTGGGAACTCAGGATCAAAGGCAGAAGATCAGATGGAGTCCTCCTCAGATGCTGAAGAAGAAGGCTTAACCCCTGTGATCAGTCAGCCTTATACTGAATATGATGTATGTGGAATGAAATATTTTTTCTTGGTCATTTCTGGTGTTACCACTTCTAGTAGCAGACGCTATCTCCAAAAACAGGTTGTTAACTTCAGGAAGTGCAGCCTCTTAAAAGAGACTTGGCTGAAAAGTAAAATCGCTAAACAGAATTGATTGCATTTAGCTCAAACCAGGACACCTATACAGGTAACTTCATCCTTACTTGCTGTTTTCAAATCCTTTACATATTGTATAGGAGTCGATTTGCCCAGTAATTTTTGTCTTTCAAATCATTACCCTGTATTCATGAAAAAATTGTCACAGACCCCTCAAACCCTTGTGGAAGGCACGTCCAGGTTTTTGTTTTTTTTCAGGGAGTATAATAGTATTATATGGTGATATACACTATTTTAGAATTCCTTGAGCTAAGTAGCAATTATTTACTTTTCAATGCTTTTCTCAGCTTCTTGGGGAATTGGATACTGTTTCAGAGCCAGAGGTGGGGTTCCTCCACCGGCCACAGGTGGACATCTGCACCACCATCACACCCATGGGCTGCAGGGAGACAGCCTGCCTCACCATGGTCTTCACCACAACCCAGGGGAATCTCTGCTCTGGCACCTGGAGCACATTCTCCCACTGGTCTTCACTGACCTTGGTGTCTTCACATATTCTCACTCCTCTCTCCTCTCTGCCAGTTGTTGTGTGGCACAGTTCCTTTTTTTTCCTTGTTTCTTAAATATGTTTTCACAGAGGTGTTCCTATTCTGTCATTACTGACAGGCTCAGCCTTGGCCAGTGGCAAGTCTGTCTTCGGAACCAGCTGGCCTTGGCGCTATCAGACCTAGGGGAAGCTTCTAGCAGCTTCTCAAAGAATCTGCCCCTACAGGCCCTCCTCCCCCCTCAAAAAAATCTGGCCAGGCAAACCCAATACATAAAGATATCCCACTAGTATCTAATTGGTTAGCAATTTGCATATTGTTACAAAATTTTTGGTACAACTACACGTGTTCCATGAGTAAGGGTCTCTAGGTCTCTATTTGGAGCAGGGTCTCCAGCCCAATGGGTGTGATTTTTAGTATTAAAATGAGGATAGTTTGCCCAAGGATAGAGCTAATCATCTCTTTAGCTGACAGTTCAGAAATACGTGTAAACATGATAACTGTGTGTATACATATACTTTACGTATTTTCTAGGATGCTTCTTCAAGGATAGCCAACTCTTGATTAGAAATTTCTTAACTGATCATCCTCGATAGTTTCAAGGATA
The DNA here is from genome assembly GCA_020746105.1 of Trogon surrucura. Lineage (NCBI taxonomy): Eukaryota > Metazoa > Chordata > Aves > Trogoniformes > Trogonidae > Trogon > Trogon surrucura. The sequence continues at coordinate 1,225,745 of JAJGST010000022.1, forward strand.
GTCCTCCTACTTCTAGACATTGTGTACACATTTGTTTTTCTTCAGTACATCCAATCAGTTTACACAGTTTCAGAGCTAATTCAATATACCATTTAACTTGTTTATGATCAGATAACATATCTACTTTGGTTATTTGCATAATAAAAATTTATAGTCCTTCTAGCCACCTGTCCCACTCCAACATCCTCAGTGTCCCCTTCCTGTAGTCTTTCTGACTGAGAGTCTTCCTGGACAGTTCTCACTGGTGATAAGTTCCTTCTATCTTTTTTTACAGTGAAACTGTATTGGTTTGGCCTGGCCAGATTTTGGCAGCAGTGGGGGGGAGCTGCAGGGTGGCTTCCGCAAGAAGCTGCTAGAAGCTCCCCAAGTTTGATAGAGCCAATGCCAGCCGGCTCCAAAGAGGGACCCGCCGCTGGCCAAGATTGAGCCTATCAGTAAAGTGATAGGAGAGGAACACCTCTGGGAAAACATATTTAAGAATGGGGAAAAGAACTGCACCATAACAGCTGGCACAGAGATGGAGGAGTGAGAATCTGTGCAGACACCAAGGTCAGTGAAGAAGGAGGGGGAGAGGATGAGCTCCAGGTGCCAGAGCAGAGAGTCCCCCGGGCTGTGGTGAAGACCATGGTGAAGCAGGTTGTCCCCCTGCAGCCCATGGGCAGGGTGTAGATGTCCACCGTGGGGCAGAGGACCCCACGCCGTGTGGGTGGATGCCTGAAGGGGGCTGTAGCCCGTGGCAAGCCCGCATCAGAGCAGATTGCTGCCGGAAACTGTAACCCGTGGAAGAGTGAATGCCCACGCTGGAGCAGGTTGGCTGGTGGGACTTTTGTGACGCTGTGAGGGACTCGCACTGGAGCAATTTCCCCTGAAGGACTGCGCCTCAGACTCACGAGGGGTGGGCTGCCCCTCGTGAGGTGTCTCACGTTGGGCAGTTTGTGATGAATTGCCCTTTGTGGGATGACTCACATCGGAAAAGAGAGCGTGAAGCTTGTTTCCCGTGAGAGGGACCCCACAATGGCCTGGGGAAGAGTGAAGGGTCCTCCCCCGGAGTGAAGAAGTGATGGAACCAATGCCGGATGACTTGGCCGCAACCCCTATTCCCTGTCCTCCTGCGCCACTCAGGGGGAGGAGGTGGAGAAACCGGGATTGATGTTGAGCCTGGGAAGAAGGGAGGGATGGGGGGAAGGTGTTCTGTTTTTAAGATCTGTTTGGTTTTTCTTATTTCTCACTACTCCTCTCTGATTGGTTCTTTTAATAAATGTACCTAATTTCCCCAAAATCGAGTCTGTTTTGCCCGGGATGGTAAATGAGAGTGATCTCCCTGTCCTTATCTCAAAACTTGAGCCCTTTGAAATATTTTCTCCCCCTGGGGCAGAGTGAAGGGGGAGTGAGAGAGCAGCTGTGTGGGTACCTGGCTGCCGGCCAGGGTCAAACCACGACAGAAACACCCCTAAAGGACTGTACCCCATGGAGAGAGACTCATGTTGGGGCAGTTTGTCAAGAACTGTCTCTCATGCGAGGACTCACATTGGAGAAAGTTGTGTGAAGATTTTCTCCTGTGAGAGGGACCCCATAATGGCCCAGGGGAAGAGTGAGAAGTCCTCCCCCGGAGGAAGAAGGAGCAGTGGAGACAACATTGGATGAACTGACCACAGCCCCTATTCCCTGTCCCCCTGTGCCGCTCAGGGGGAGGAGGTGGATAAACTCGGAGTACAGTTAAGCCCAGGAAGAAGGTAGGGGTGGGAGTAGGTGTTATTTGTAAGAGCTGCTTTTATTTCTCATTTGATTGTTAGTAAATTTAACTAATTTCCCCAAAATTAAGTCCATTTTGCCTGGGAGAATAGCTGCGGATGATCTCTCTGTCCTCATCTCAAACCATTAGCCCTTCGTTTTATTTTCTCCCCTTGTCTAGCTGAGAAGGGGGAGTGATAGAGCAGCTGTGGTGGGCACCTGGCCACCAGCCAGGGTCAAACCACTATACCCATTGTTTTCAGTTACCAAGAGGGACTCAAACCTCCTTATACATTTTCAATTACTAAGAGAGACTCGAATCCCCTTTTATATGCACCTTACACTGGTCAGGCTGCACGTTCATAAGCAAGCTGCAGCAGGGGAGGGACTTGAACCACCCTGTTGCTGAGAGAGACTCAAACCCACCATAGTTTCTTGTACTGGGTTCAGCTAGGATAGGGTTTAATTCTCAGTAAAGGAGCTAGTCGGGAATAGGGAATAGCTCAACCAAACTAGTCGCTAGTCAAAGGGATATTCGATACCATCGTGATGTCATGCTCGGGGTATATATATATGGAGCGGTCGGGGTGGGGGCGCTCTCTCTTTCCGGTTTTCGGTCCGTTCGGGTTGGTGAGATCCGCGTTACATGTTACTCGCGTTATATCTGGTTAAACGTTACTGTTATTCACTGTTATTGTTACCATTTATGTTCACCATTAAAACAAACTGTTTTTATCTCAACCCCATGAGGCCTTTGCCTGCGGCTCCTTTCGGGCTCTTCCCCTCACTCTCGGTAGGGGGGAGGGAGCGACCACGTGGTTTCTTTGTTTCCTTCCCACCGGTAACTCGGCTCGAACCACTACATCTTTTGGCGCCCAATGTGGGGCCAGGGGTTTGAGATAACAACAGATTTGACAAAAGAGTGTTAAAAAGATAACTTTGTTAGATTGATTCTGCACATTTTGTCAAGTAGTTGGTGGTCATAATGTTGTTTTATTTATTTACACTGTGGCATTGGCTGAATCCTTATGTATTATATATATTTCCTGCACTGGTATTTATCAACTGTGGAAAAGGGGTCAAAAGCATAATTCTCTTGTACGGGGTGCTGACAGCTTATAATATGATTGTATCACTGGCCATGAGGGTAAGCTGGTATTTGTATGAGGCACTATTGTCATTCCCATGCCTTGGGTGCCTCCTCTCTGAATTCATTAGTAACGGCACCGAATCGATAGGGGAAGCGGAGGAGAATGTTCTCTCCCCTTTGTCCTTCAAGCTGATCACAACAGTTTTTGAAAACTCTGAATATTCTCGGAATACCCAATCCAGCATGTGTCTCCTGGTTTTCGTCCTGTGTCTTCTGAATGTGTGCTCTTGCTCGGGGCCACACAAAAATTTTCTAAGGATACCAACCAGAGACCTGTCCTGAAGCCAGATAACTATGAGTGGCAAGGTGTGTGGGAGAATATGGGCAAGCTCCTAGGACAATGGTCATCTCCAGTGTTTTGGAATTTCATCCCTGAACATATACAGAATCCTAGGAAACTAGCAGAGTATTTGGAGAAGGTATGCTGTCAGCCTGGCCACTCCAAAGAAGCCCAAATCACTGCTGTGTGCTGGGGCCTGGCCCATGCCTACCGAGCCATTTTCAATGTCGCCCATTATTCCGAAGGGAAAGTGGAGGCCTCTGGACCTGAAGACAAACCAGTCGATGATGTGGCTGTTCCAGTCTCTGCAACGAACGCTGCGGTTGCTCCGACCCCTGTGACAGGCACTGCGGCTGCTCCGACCCCTGTGACAGGCGCTGTGGCTGCTCCGACCCCTGTGACAGGCACTGCGGCTGCTCCGACCCCTGTGATAGGAGCTGCGGCTGCTCTGACCCCTGTGACAGATGCTGCGGCTGCTCCGACCCCTGTGACAGGCGCTGCAGCTGAACAAGAAAATGAGCCTGTGCCAGTATCGGTTGCTCCAGTACAGAAGAAGAAGTACACGAAGAAATCGGTTCGCTTGGTGAGGGATGAAAATGAAGCAGGGCCATCACGAGAACAAGAAGAGGAGGTAGAGCCAGAGATAATCACCCGGTCTCTATCTCTCAGGGAGCTGCGAGACATGCGAAAGGACTTTGGCCGCCATCCAGGTGAGCACATTATTACCTGGCTGCTCCGATGCTGGGACAGTGGAGCCGGTAGCCTGGAACTGGAGGGTAAAGAAGCCAAACAGCTGGGATCCCTCTCTAGGGAAGGGGGCATTGACAAAGTGCTTGGGAGGCAGACACAAACCCTCAGCCTCTGGAAGCGCCTTCTGTCAGGCATGAGGGAAAGTTACCTCCTCAAGGAAGATATTGCATGCCACCCAGGTAAGTGGACCTCAATGGAGAGAAGTATCCAGTACCTGAGGGAACTGGCTGTGCTGGAGGTGATTTACAATAATCCAGATAACGAGCAGTCACCCACTGATCCAGAGGAAGTCCGATGCACACAAGGCATGTGGCGGAAGTTCCTACGAAGTGCACCGCAAACATACGCAAACTCGTTGGCACTGATATCCTGGAGAGAAGGTGAGGGACAAAGGGTGGATGAACTGGCTCGCCGGCTCCGGCATTATGAAGGAAGTCTGTCTTCATCCCTACAGGCTTGTGTTTCTGCCGTGGAAGAACTGTCCCGGGAGTTCCAGCAGCTCAAAGTGGATATGTCCTGCTCTCCACCCGCACGGGCACGTGTCTCAGCTGTTAGGACTAGGCAATCCTCCGCTCAAGAGAGGGAACATGGAAAACAAACCCGCCGGAATACTCTGTGGTTTTACCTACGTGACCATGGAGAGAACATGAGGAAGTGGGATGGAGAACCGACTTCAGTCCTAGATGAACGTGTACGTGAGTTGCGAAAGGAAGCAGCAAAAAAGAAGGATCATCATAAGAAAAGTATTGCCCCAGTTTCCAGTGGAAAGCCCTCCAAACGAAACAGGAAAACAGATTTTGACTCTGATCCTCTTGAAGGAACCTCTAAGTCATACACACAGGAAGTGAGTGACTCCGATCGAGAATAGAGGCGCCCTGCCTCCAGCCAGGTGGAGGAGAGGGACAATCGGGTCTACTGGACTGTGTGGATCCGATGGCCTGGCACGTCAGCTCCACGGGAATACAAGGCTTTAATAGACACAGGCGCACAATGTACCTTGATGCCATCAGGATATAGAGGGGTAGAACCAGTCTGTATTTCTGGGGTGACAGGGGGGTCCCAGCAACTGACTGTATTGGAAGATGAAGTAAGTCTGACTGGAAATGAGTGGCATAAACACCCTGTTGTGACTGGCCCAGAGGCTCTGTGCATTCTTGGTATAGACTTCCTCAGGAGCGGGTACTTCAAAGATCCAAAGGGGTACCGGTGGGCCTTTGGCATAGCTGCTTTGGAGGCAGAGGAAATTAAACAGTTGTCCACCTTGCCTGGTCTCTCAGAGGACCCTTCTGTGGTGGGTTTATTGAGAACTGAAGAAAAACAGGTACCAATTGCTAACTCGATGGTGCATCGGCAGCAATATCGCACCAACCGAGACTCCCTGGTTCCCATTCGTAAGCTGATCCGTCAGCTGGAGAACCAAGGGGTTATCAGCAAAACTCGCTCACCCTTTAACAGCCACATATGGCCAGTGCGGAAATCTAACGGGGAATGGAGACTAACAGTGGTTTATCGTGGCTTGAATGAAGTTATGCCACCATTGAGTGCTGCCGTGCCAGACATGTTCGAGCTTCAATATGAGCTAGAATCAAAGGCTGCCAAATGGTCTGCCACCATTGATATCGCCAATGCGTTTTTCTCGATCCCTCTGACAGCAGAGTGCAGGCCACAGTTTGGCTTTACTTGGAGGGGTATCCAGTACACTTGGCATCGACTGCCCCAGGGGTGGAAACATATCGTCACCATTTGCCACGGGCTAATCCATGCTGCACTGGAACAGGGGGAAGCTCCAGAAGACCTGCAGTACATTGATGACATTATTGTATGGGGCAATACAGCAGAAGAACTTTTTGAGAAAGGGAGGAAGATAATTCCGGACAGGACAAGCTGTTCAAAATGTGCTTTATACTGCAGCTGGTCAGAATGGCCCTGACTGGAGTCTCTGGCAGAGGGCACCAGGGGAGACCCGAGGCCGACCCTTAGGGTTTTGGAGTCGGGCATACAGAAGATCCGAGTCCCGCTACACTCTCACTGAGAAGGAGATACTGGCAGCATATGAAGGAGTCTGAGGTGCCTCAGAAGTAATTGGTACTGAGGCACTGCTCCTTTTAGTACCCCGATTTCCAGTTTGGGGTTGGATGTTCAGAGGGAGGGCCTCATCTACACATCATGCGACTGATGCCACGTGGAGTAAATGGATGGCACTGCTCACACAGCGGGCCCGAATGGGGAACCCTAATCGAACAGGAATTCTGGAGGCAATTACAAACTGGCCAGAAAGCAAGGACTTTGAAGTGTCATGGCAGGAGGAAGTGAAACGTGCGTAAGAGGCCCCATGATATAACGAACTACCGAAGAACGAGAAGCGGTACACTCTGTTCACTGATGGGTCCTGTCGCATTGTGGGAAAGCATCGAAGATGGAAGGCTGCTGTATGGAGCCCTACCCGGCAAGTTGCTGAAGCCACTGAAGGGGAGGGTGAATCGAGTCAATTTGCAGAGGTAAAAGACATTCAACTGGCTTTAGATATTGCTGAGCAAGAAAAGTGGCCAGTCCTCTGTCTCTACACTGACTCGTGCATGGTGGCAAATGCTCTGTGGGGGTGGTTACAGCAGTGGAAGCAGAATAACTGGCAACACAGGGGTAGGCCTATGTGGGCTGCCGAACTGTGGCAGGATATTGCTGCCCGGGTGGAGAACCTGGTTGTGAAAGTACGTCATGTAGATGCCCACATACCCAAGAATCGAGCCACAGAAGAGCACCTAAACAACCAGCAGGTAGATCTGGCTGCTAAGATCCAGGTATCTCAGGTGGACTTGGACTGGCAGCACAAGGGTGAATTGTTCGTAGCTCGGTGGGCCCATGACTCCTCAGGCCATCAGGGAAGGGATGCGACGTACAGATGGGCTCGTGATCGAGGGGTGGACCTGGCCATGGATGCTATCGCACAGGTTATCCATGAATGTGAAACGTGTGCTACAGTCAGGAAGGCCAAGCGGGTAAAGCCTTTGTGGTATGGAGGGCGATGGATGAAATACAGATAAGGGGAGGCGTGGCAGGTTGACTATATTACGCTCCCACTAACCCGTCAAGGCAAGCACCATGTACTCACAATGGTGGAGACGACCACCAGATGGCTGGAGACATACGCTGTGCCCCAAGCCACTGCTCAGAACACCATCTTGGGCCTTGAGAAACAGGTACTGTGGCGACACGGCACTCCGGAGAGGATTGAGTAGGATAATGGGACTCATTTCCGGAACAGCCTCATTGACACCTGGGCCAAAGAGCACGGCATTGAGTGGGTGTACCACATCCCATATCATGCACCAGCCTCTGGAAAGGTTGAACGGCACAATGGACTGCTAAAGAGTACACTGAGAGCAATGAGTGATGGAACTTTCAAACACTGGGACACAAATTTAGCAAAAGCCACATGGTTAGTAAACAATAGAGGATCTTCCAATCGAGCCGGGCCTGCCCAGTCAAAACTCCCACCTACTGTGGATGGGGATAAAGTCCCTGTTGTGCGTATGAGGAACATGTTGGGGAAGACGGTGTGGGCTAGCCCTGCCTCAGGCAAAGGCAAACCCATCCGTGGGGTTGCTTTTGCTCAGGGACCTGGGTGTACTTGGTGGGTGATGCAGAAGGATGGGGATGTTCGGTGTGTACCCCAAGGGGATTTAACTTTGGGAGAGAAGAACCAGCGGACTAAATCATGTGATGTTAACTGATACATTACCCTACCAATGTATGTCATCACTGCTGCTGTTGTTATGTGTCATGTCAATTAATATTACAGTAAGAACGACCCAGACCAACAAAGGATAGACTATGATGAAAACGAGGGAAGGACAGCAATAAGGGAACCTGAGGTGGCGCCCAGTGACTTCCCTAAGACGACAGTTTTCAAGCTTCAGACCGTGGACACAGACCATGGAAAAATACAGCGTGAGTTTTGGACCAAGTATACCACAGTCAAGCACCATTCTCTCCTACCCTAAAGAACTGTTACAATGAATGGAACCTCGAAGCCATGAACTCAAGGGCTATACTGGAAGGAGTGTATAGATTAAGCGAATGATAATTGTAAAGTGTAAGATCTGAGCATGACGTAGATGGTATAGAATAAGGGGTGGATAATGTACTGGGTTCAGCTAGGATAGGGTTTAATTCTCAGTAAAGGAGCTAGTCGGGAATAGGGAATAGCTCAACCAAACTAGTCGCTAGTCAAAGGGATATTCGATACCATCGTGATGTCATGCTCGGGGTATATATATAGGGAGCGGTCGGGGTGGGGGCGCTTTCTCTTTCCGGTTTTCGGTCCATTCGGGTTGGTGAGATCCGCATTACATGTTACTCGCGTTATATCTGATTAAACATTACTGTTACTTCACTGTTATTGTTACTATTTATGTTCACCATTAAAACAAACTGTTTTTATCTCAACCCCACAAGGCCTTTGCCTGCGGCTCCTTTCGAGCTCTTCCCCTCACTCTCGGTAGGGGGGAGAGAGCAACCACGTGGTTCCTTTGTTTCCTTCCCGCCGGTAACTTGGCTCGAACCACAACATTTCTCTAAACCAAACTGTCATTGGGTAGGAACTTGAATCCACTGCAGTATCTCTGCTAAATCTGCTCAGGAAATTTTGATGTTTGTCCTTCGATGTCTCCCATTCTAAAGATCCCAGATGAATTCGCCTGATGCCAGCAGTGGATGTCTGAAGACAGGAGGATCTGAAGATGGTAGCCTAGGGTCCCATCTGGGGTGCCTTCATATATTTAAGCATACATTCAGCGTAAGTTTACTGCTTGCGGTGAATTGTGAGATTTTAACTCAAGGGGTTAAGGATGCAGGTGTCTGCTTCTCTGTTGTGCAGACACTGGGAATGGAGATCTGCAAGGTCTGCACAGAGAAGCAGCCGAAGGAGGGAGTCTTGTGGTGCCAGGATGGCCCTGTTTTGGCTAAAGAATGTGGATAGACAGAGATTAACGATGTCTACACAATCCTGAAGGCAGATAAAGTGCTTCAAAACAGAATCCTGAAAGCCATGGTGCCCAGAGTGAAACCTTTTCCTTCATTATTCCTAATATGCATATTAAAGTTAACACCCCTGACTACACTAATGAGCCTAGAGAAGTACATGCTAAACATATATGACTACAGTCCCCAACTTTCCATCCAAATCATAGAATCATAGAATGTGTTGGGCTGGAAGAGACCTTTAAAGGTCAGCTAGTCCAAGCCCCCTGCAGTGAGCAGGGACAGCTTTAACTGGATCAGGTTGCTCAGAGCCCTATCAAGCCTGACCTTGGATGTCTCCAGGAATGGAGCCTCCACCACCTCTCTGGGCAACCTGTGCCAGTATTTCATGACCCTCATAGTAAAGAACTTCTTCCTGATATCTAATCTAAATCTACCCTGCTCTAATTTAAAACCATTGCCCCTCATCGTGTTGCTACACATCCTTGCACACAGTCTCTCCCCAGCTTTCCTGTAGGCCCCCTTCAGGTACTGGAAGGCCGCTATTGCTGAAAGCAGCAACTGCAAAGAAAGAACTCTCTAAACCAAATGACAGTTTAGAAAGCTGACACTGGTTTATTAACAAAGTTGGCTGAGATTGGATGTTGGATGAAACTAGCATACCGCATCGAAAAACTGCAACATATTTATTTTGTAACTTATTAGCATAAACATACCTAACTTGCCACTAATTCTACAATTACTGGTTAGTGATAACAGTTACATACATCACTGGATCAGTATATTAAAATTAGCTTTGCCTCTCATGTAAATTAGCATGCATGCTCCTTGCAGGTGTGGGGCAGGGCGAGTTTGAATTGAGTTGATGGTTGCCATCTCCCACTGCCACATTTAATTTTGTCTCACTTTCAGCCTTTCATAAACAATTTTTGATGTTTTGGTACCCTCTAATCTCCATAATAAGATTTTTTACTAGAAAAGCCCCGCTTAGATCTGGTTCCACACACACCCCCAAGGATGAACAGCTCATTAAAACTTTCTAAACAATGGCCTACTTGCTATCTCCAGGTGCGCACTATCTTATTATCTTTTCTACTAACCAGCTGGAAAACTTCCTCATCTGGTTTAGCTCAGTGGGTTGAGCATGGTGCTTGAAACACCAAAGGTTGCGGGTTCGATTCCCGTTCGGTTCTCACGTGTTGCCTGACCTAGTTGAGAGGTGGCGTCCCTGCCCACGACAGGGAGGTTGGATTCAAATGATCTCTAAGGTCCCTTCCAGCCTAGGCCATTCTATGATTCTATGATCTCTTCCAATCCTTGAATGTTGAATGAGTGTGTTTCATAAAGACACAGAGGATCAGAATTGGGTTTGTGTTCTTATTATTTTAGGCAGATTTAGCCGAAATCAGGACTTAATAGTCTTGGTGATTATTAAGTAGGTATTCTTTATTGCAGTGCTGGATGCACAGGGGATCGCTCCACCTAATGTGCATGCTGTATAGAGTCAGATGCACAGCGTAGATGCAGGTTATAAAGATCAATCAGAAACATGGAGAACTGTATATTTCACCTTGAAGAAGAATGTAAGCCATTTTTTATTGTAAATTGTTCTATTTGTAATCATACCACGTGGATAGTATTCGAGTGGGTTATTCATTGTGAAAGTTGTGGGACGTTGTCAGCTTGGGAGAGAAGGAAAGTGGGATGAGGTTATGTATGCAAATATGCAGTTTTTTACTTTGCAAAATCGTCTGGACTGGCAGAGGGGTTGCGGTATCAATGTACCGCTGCAAGACCCTCTAGATTTATCAGAAGAGGGTCCCTTTGGAGAGCCGGTGTCATGGGTTCACCCTGGCCAGCCACCAAGTACCCACACAGCCGCTCTCTCACTCCCCCTTCACTGCTAAACAGGGGGAGAAAATATTTCCAAGGGTTCAGGGTTTGAGATAAGGACAGGGAGATCGCCCTCATTTACTGTCCCGGGCAAAACAGACTCAGTTTTGGGGAAATTAGGTACATTTATTAAAAGAACTAATCAGAGAGGAGTAATGAGAAGTGAGAAAGAGCAAACAGATCTTAAAAACAGAACACCTTCCCCCCATCCCTCCCTTCTTCCCAGGCTTAACATCAATCCCGGTTTCTCCACCTCCTCCCCCCGAGCAGCGCAGGGGGACAGGGAATGGGGGTTATGGTCAGTTCATCCAACGTTGGTTCCACCGCTTCTTCACTCCGGGGGAGGACCCTTCACTCTTCCCCAGGGCCATTGTGGGGTCCCTCTCACGGGAGACAAGCTTCACGCTCTCTTCTCCGCGTGAGTCGTCCCACAAAGGGCAATTCATCCCAAACTGCCCAACGCGAGACACCTCACGAGGGGCAGCCCACCCCTCGTGAGTCTGAGGTGCAGTCCTTCAGGGGAAACTGCTCCAGCGTGAGTCCCCTGCAGCGTCCCAAAAGTCCCACCGGCCAACCTGCTCCAGCGTGGGCATTCCTCTCTTCCACGGGCTACAGGTTCCGGCAGCGACTTGCTCTGATGCGGGCTACCCACGGGCTACAGCCCCCTTCAGGCATCCACCCACACAGCGTGGAGTCCTCGCTGGACATCTACGCGGTGATCCTCACGGTGGACATCTACACCCTGCCCATGGGCTGCAGGGGGACAACCTGCTTCACCGTGGTCTTCACCACAGCCCGGGGGACTCTCTGCTCTGGCACCTGGAGCTCATCCTCCCCCCCCTCCTTCTTCACTGACCTTGGTGTCTGCACAGATTCTCACTCCTCCATCTCTGTGCCAGCTGTTATGGTGCAGTTCTTTTCCCCATTCTTAAATATGTTTTTCACAGAGGCGTTCCTCTGCTATCACCTTACTGATAGGCTCAGCCTTGGCCAGCGGCGGGTCCTTCTTTGGAGCCGGCTGGCATTGGCTCTATCAAACTTGGGGAGCTTCTAGCAGCTTCTTGCAGAAGCCACCCTGCAGCTCCCCCCGCCCCGCCGCCGAAATCCGGCCAGGCCAAACCAAAACAGCCGGCCAAGATAACGACACTCCCACCGATATGGCTACATGTCATCCTCCCTTTATTGCTCCGGACAGCTCAATATATACAGTTAAGCAGTGTCCACACGCCTGCCCCTTAACAGAGTTGGTCAGTTACAGGTTTACACGCGCCAGCGTTTTATTGGATAGTGCCATTCAACTATGCAGGTGGCTCTCGCCCCCCCTCTCCTCCCGGCAAGGCTCTTACAAAACAGCTACTCCGTGCCCCAAGGCAGCTTCAAGGACAGAGTCTTTATTTAGGCCCAAGCTGGGTTGTCCAAAACCTTTAAAGTGATACCGCACCCCTGCTCCACAAGAAATTCCTCTACATTTATCCCTAGAAAGAGAACAGAGAAATGTGAGGGAAGAGGAAGAAGAGGATTTTGATATGTTGGTTCGATGGATGAGAAGAGACAGAGTGAGGGGAAATGACCAGGGAGCGGCTACTTCTAGTAGAAGCAGGGTGAGATGGGGATAGAGAGAGCAAGAGAGAAGTGATAAGGATAGTTCTGATGGAGGAGGAAGTTTCCATCCGGTGGCAGGCAGGACTAGACAGAGGTAGGCTCAGAACATACTGGCCCCTCTCAGACAGGCGGCAGGACTGGAAAGACAATCTGTTTGGGTAAAGGTGCTGTTCTTAGTATCAGATTTGAAAGCTTGGAAAGAAGTGGCAGAGGTGTAAAGGTAAGACCCTAAACGGGTAGCAAAAGTCATGGAAACCATAACTGAAAGTCATGGTCCTGACTGGAAAGATTTGCAGATGATTTTAAGCAACCTAATGTCTTATGGGAAAAGCTGTTATGGCTAAAGCTAGAGAACAGGCAGAGAGAGTGTATGTGTGGGATGCACAGGCAGGGGTATTAGAGGATCATTTTATGGCTAACAATCCTAATCGGAATCTTAACAATCGTGTTCACAGACCATTATTAACTGGAGACTGATTTTGCATGATGTTTGGAATGCAATTCCAAAAGAAAAGAACTGGTCCAAATTGCATGAAGTCATTCAGAGAAAGAACGAGGAACCCTCTTCTTTCCCTGAGAGAACAATGGAGACAGCAAGAAAATATACTGATTTGAATCCGGAAAATGAAGCAGACACTGTCTCACCAGTCTGCATTTTTGTGAAACAGTCTAATTCAAATATAAAAAAGATATTACAGAAGTTAGAGGAGGAAAATGCCAACTTGTTAAATGAAATACTGAAGCATGCTTGGGAAGTATATACCAACAGAGGGAAAGTGGAGGAGGAAAGATAGAGAAAAGAAAAACTCAGAGATAACAAGCCGCTGGCAGTGGCTCTAGCCCAGGAAAATAACAGGGCTGGAGGAGAGTATTCTCAGGCTCCGAGAGGCAAGCAAGACCCTGGCAGAATGCCAAGGGCCAGAATGCTGTTAGAACAAGATCGGTGTGCCTTTTGCAAAGAGAAGGGGCGCTGGAAAAGAGAATGACTGCAACCAAATCAGCAGGGATTTGAAGGAATTCTGGGGCAAACAGCTAATGTGATGATGGTAGGTTCAGACTGAGGGAGACCATGGGGGATTAATCAGAACCCTCCCCAACAGAGCCCCTGGTTACAAGAAGGTTGGGGAATGAGAAAATAAATTTTCTGGTAGATACAGGAGCTACTTAATCAATATTAAACACATGTAATTTTAGTAAGCAGAGTGAATCAATTATTGGTGCCACAGAGCAAAGAGAAAGCCAGCCATTTTTTCTTTAGCCTTTGAAATTTAGAACTGGAAAAGGGTGTTACCCCATCAATTTCTACATGTATCAGACTGCCCTGTGTCGCTATTGAGCAAACCGAATGCACAACTTCTGAAAAAGGAAAAATTCAAGTTCATATGCTTGAAAATAAAGGTCTGGATGCCCAAATACTTATGTTACAGACGGAAGCTGTGTTGGAGGAGATACCAGAGAAAATCAAAAACACCGTAATGCTTCTGATTTGGGCCTCAGAAACACCAGGAAGATCTCGAGCAGCTGAACCAGTAACCACCCAACTGAAGCCAGATGCCAGACTGGTAAGGCGAAAGCAGTAGCCAGTTAAATTAGAGGATACTTTTCAAAACAACTAAATAATGTCAGCAAAGGGGGGACAGCATGTCCCTGAGCAGTGGCAGCAACAGCGCTATTGATCCAGGAGGCGTGGAAGTTAACACTTGGACAAAAACTGACTGTATTTGTACCCCATGCAGTTACAGCTGTCCTAGAGCAAAAGGGAGGACAGTGGCTGTCACCAAGTTGGATGCTGAAATCCCAAGCTGTTCTTTTGGAGCAGGACAACGTAGAACTGAGAGTGACTGCGATCCCGAATGCAGCGACTTTCCTTACTGCTGACCCTGAGCTAACTCAGGATTGCTTGCAGGCGATGGAGCAGGTGTACTCCAGCAGAGCTGACCTGAAAGAGGTGCCCGTGGAAGATGTGGACTGGGACTTGCTTGTGGATGGCAGCAGCTTTATGCGAGATGGGAATGCAAAAAGCAGGATATGCAGTGGTAACTGTCAAAGGAGTAATTGGGGCTAAAGCTCTGTGTCCTGGGTTTAGCTAAAAAACCCAGTCCTATTTAGTGATTTTTACTTTCGGTTTAGTGTCTTCTAAAAGGCTGCATGTTCTGAAGTCAGCAGCATGTTTTTTTGCAGACAGTGTGTGCTACTGGCAATGATAACACCTGATGTTTACACTCACTGCCTGGGACTGGTATGTAGAAAGGCTCTAGCTGATACTTATTCCTATAGTGACCAAGGCCACTGCTGGCTCTTGTGTGCCACGCTGGGGGTGCTGGGTAGTAAGAGGGGGGCACAAG